>JAUJYS010001982.1:0-15857 GCA_033995665.1 Melogona broelemanni
TGGAAGCTCAGGGGTGACGCCAGTACCACAGGCTAACGAATAAACGAAAACCTGTGCCGGGAATCGAACCCGGGACCCGGGGCTCACTAAGCCATCGGTTCGTACGCTTCCCAGCAGAGGGATTACAGGAACGCGCCACCGCTCCCAGCTCCAAAGCTCATCCCAGCTCATTCGTCGGCAAACATATTAGTAATACATAGTATTAGATACAATAAACCAGTTAATGTAAAAATACCGTTTCTTGATCTGACACATCTTCTACGGCGAAAGGCCCGCAAACGGCAAACGTGTGCCCAGGTACCGAGTAACCCAACCAGATGGAATGAATAAGAAAAAAACGAAAGCGTTTGACAGGAGCACAATACGGCCGGCCGCCGCAAAAATCGGCGCTGCCATCTTTTAACCCTTTTTTTGTTTATCTCTTTCGAATAATAAAAGACCCATTTAAAAAATAAGAGGCAACTTTTTAATCTATCGCGGCGAACTAACTGATGAAGCAGAGGGTGGAAAAATGAACCCCATTCCATTTACCACGTCAGAATCTTTCCCCCTCCCTTCCTCCCAACCCTCACCATTTCTTTTTTGGGCCACGCGCTGCTAATCTACCTATAGCCATCAACGGGCGAGCTTCCATTATTTGTAATACTCATCGTTAACATTATCGAAGAAGACGCGTGATGTAGTTGATGGAGCAAAGAGATGGCCTGGGGTGGAGGAGGAGAGTTGTTAAGATTGGTGGTGGTGGTGGCTGTCTCTGATCATATTGTCTAATATAAAAGAAAAAAGGCTTCTCACTTCGCTCAAGTACGCGTCTGGAGATACCTGTGAGGCCGCCGCCAAAAAAGCCCGACAGATATTACGTGTCCCCGTAGTGCAACAAACAAAAGACCGTTTTTGAAGAACGCCATTGGATCGCCGGAGGAGATATCACGTTCAAGCTAGGTTATAGGAACGTCCCAATGTAAATTCCACCTTATTTGCATTGTGGAAAAGATGGGGGGGGGGAGAAGAAGACAAAATCTAACAATGTTCAAAATGAGTTTAAAAATTAAAAGATTAAATCCACAGAAAATAAATTTACAATAAATAAAGACAAACAAATAAAAGATACACATTTTCGAACAAGACAATTTCGAGTACCACGCTAACGCCCATTGCTTGTGATCATGCATTCGGGGTAGATTTGTGTACAATTTTCGTGTTTCTTTTAAAGAAAGACCAATCAGTAAAAGCAATAAAGGGGCCAATAAAAATTGACCGAAAACGCAAAATTTCCTCGCTTACATTGGCGAGATTGATTGATGAACATTTCGGTGAATGCCTCATGGCAAAAAAATCACACAACTGTACGAATCTGTCATGTACCTCCATCGTCATCCTGCATCTACATTATGAAAACTACGGAAGCAGACTCTCGGCTCTGGAGGAGGAAATAAACATTTATTTAGGGTTGCCGGGAACAAATATTTAAAAGAATAAAAAGTTGACACACCATAAAATTAAAAAAATAAATTATTGAAATAAAATTATCAAAATAGTTAAACGAAATGTGATAAGTGAACATTCTTTATCAATCAGTTACAGGAGTATATTTTAGTAATAAAATTTAGTAAAAATTTGACACCCCATCATAAAGTCGGCGACATCAACTCCATCTAGCGGTAACACAGGAAACCAACTACCCACGTTACCCCACCGCACAAGCTCGATTCGCATCTTAATTATCGACACAACATCAAAGAGATGATACGGACAAATATTTTTTTTTCTCGCACTCTGCCAGTGTGGCCGCGGACGCACGGAGTGACCGAAATCGTGCGAAGAAGTTTGGCGCGGAGTCTCTCTCACACTCGCACACAATCTCTTACCCGGTAATTAAACGCGATGACTAACGAAGTTCGGCAAAAATTAATAACTGGGACGCATGATTGCCAATGCGGGAGAAAGGACACAACACACAAATGACTGAAAAAAGGCGACCCGATTTCGGGACACTGGCGGGCCGCATTACACTCGTCCCGATAAAAAGTGCAGTTAATTTTTATCGGGGAACTTTTCAAAAAACACAGGCACCCCCCAATTACACCCCTAATTGACACTACTCGTTCAATTTCTGTTCGCTGGAAACTTGGCGTATCCTAGTAGCTCCCTCTAGCAGTGGTGCCGAATTGTCTCACCACCTTAATGATGACGACATCTGGCAGCGAATATCGAAATTAAAATAAAGGCACAAGTGTTGATACCATGGCCCCAATTCAAACCCCTGAGGTGCCATTACAGGCATTGACATGTAGACCATAGATCAAATTAGGTTGATCGAACTTTTGGCTTGAGCATTATTGACAAAATCGAGAGTACACGTATTCTCATAGAAAATGGTTCGAAAATAAATCTCGGGTGGCGCTGTTGTCACCTTACCGATAAGCAATGTCACGTGCAGATATGCTAGTTTAGATTTAGATTTAGATTTAGCTTTAGAGTATTAGTCACCAATTACATGCTACTTCTAACCAGGCATTTTGCCAGAGATGCATGTGCTTGCACTGGCAGGCAATTTTTAATCGTAGCTTGTGGTACCCTCTGGTGACCCTTCGATTAAGACTATCTGCCAAAATATTTGAAGAGCGCCTTAGAAGCTACAATTGCGGTAATTCCATGCATTAGAATGGCAATGGCGCCATCTAAGGAGATCGTCAAGCACGAATATACGTAAAATATAAACCATCAATGACCACAGGCAACTGAGTGGAATTAAAGTCTTATGTGTTGTGCGTCGAGTGTATTTCGACGGTCAGGTGAGCAGTTTTTGGTGCTGTACCAGAATATGTTCCCCTTGTTTTTATAACAAATAGATGACGCTCACTGCTTTGAAACAGTTTAAAACAGTCTATGGAAGTCCAATTTTCGCAGTGGTCATGAACGATCTCGTCTCAAATTCAAAACTAAAACTTTCCATCATTTTATATGTGGCGGCCATCTTGAAATTATTGGGCCGGATAAACGCTAATCACGCGTACGTACGGTCCATTACCCCGTAGGAAATAGCTCCCGGTGTCTAACTTAACGATTCTTTGGCTAATAATGCATACGTCGCTCAAGGAGGATCGCACCTAGAGGGCGCCAGCGTTAATGAGCGCACCCCTAATGGGGGTGATCAACGAGGTTATCGCCGATTTTTATCGAGTCATTATTATTTATTATTATTATCATTATTATACGGTTGGAGCGGGGCGCCGCGAAGAGTCGCATTCGACCGTCGTGTTAATTAACATCGGCGCAGACCCGTAGCCCCAATTTTTTTACCTCCCTCCCGCTTCGATGAGCATTAAAACACAAATGCCGAGGCGCCATGCACCGTGCACCCCCCGTTCACAGGTATACACGACTCTACACGTCAAAGTCATCGTTTTTCGGCTCGTTTGACTCTCGCAAGCAGCCTTTATCCATCAAGAAAATGCCAAAACACATTGCATGATGCTTCAAAGACGTCTTCTCCTAGTTGTATATGGTTCACCCGCGTTTTGAGTGGTAGTAACGATCATTGACGGTAGTGTTAAAGGTGGGGGCTGAATTTTGACAACCTATAATATAGGCAACATAATCAGTTAGAAGTGAATTCCTTTTAGTGCCGTTATAGCACCGAATGCGCTGTGTTGGCCGGTTCGTCACGTCAGGCCATTGCCAGCCACGTCGCGCACCCAATACGTGAAAAATCACAAAAATTCATTAAGACTATCAGATATCGATCAGCCATCAACTCGCAAAACAATCAATAGGGAATGCTTTCATAATTACGACAACTTTATCTATTAAGAAAAACAAATACCACTAAAAAAAAAAAAAAATCACTTCTAAACAAAAATATTTTCGCCGACCTTTTATTTTTAGTGTGCGTACCCAAAAGCAATAGATACCACACCAATCGTAAATTCGGACCAACAAACCATAAACATTAACTGTTGACAAGAGACACGAATTTTTCCGTCCCAACACAAATGCAGTCGCCGTCGCGACACACACACGCACATTCACATACACAAAACGTGTGGCTGCGGGCGGAACTTGATAAAAATTAACAGTTTTATAAATGACGCTGCCGTCCAAGAATTATCGCTGCCATTTTGGCCATCGGCCGTCTTACGAGCACGGCCACTACACACGACGACCACACGGAGACAGGAGCTCGTAAAATAGAAAAAAATCAGCTTGCCAGAAAATAAAATCCTGTTCACGTTTTGGAACACCTGACATAAGACGCCCGAAGCCACCACTCTCTTCCCCTTCCAACCTCCCCGAATAGTTGACAGGTAAAACTTATTTGGAATCGTTAAAACCAATTAGGACTACTGACATCTACAAGTAGTCGCGCAAACAAAAATACCCTGAACAACCGCAAACTGCTTTTCTACCTAATAACATGTTATGAGTAATTCGCGCCATCCAAATACAGTCAACTATGGACTCAAAATGCACGCAGCGTAATCGTAGCCCATTCGGCATTGTAACCGAATGCGGTACGGTGGTCTCGGGGTTCGATCCACGGCGCGGGCTCACGTTTATTCGATCTCGGGGACTGATGAAAATGTCACTCACATATTGAAATAGTAAAACGAGGGGTACATAATATCATTATTAGTGATTGGATATTAAAAGAGGCCAATGGAAATAAATTGAAAATAAAAAAGGGTCAATCAAATATAAGACAAGCATATATGAAAGTCGATGAAGGGGTTCGAATTAAAAAGAAACGAACATGGAGAACTTTGAAAATTAAAAAGAAAAAATCAGAGAGACAACAAAATACGATAAAAGTACAATATAGTGTAGGGCAGTAAGGGCAAGTTCGACTACTTAAAATTCATTTTTTGGTCTCTGACATTGCTTCGAGTCGCCCATCCTTAATGCAAATTGAAGCTGGTCGTACTGTGTGCATCGTTTACCGGTTATATGAGCTTCTCAGGTTTCCCGCCAGGTGGGCAAAGCAAAGGATACCAACGTGATCAAACCACCTTACTGCACGTCCCATTTTTGTCTACAAGAACTTATACCTAGCCTTATGAGACCATAGGTCAAACAAAGTAATTGTCATAAAAGTAGTCAATAACGGATAATGTCTACGCATCATCCAAGAACCAGACCAAATGAAGTAATTGACGTCTCAATGTCATAATTCATTTGGCGAAACGCCGATGCTGCATATGCTGAAGCATGGAAACAATCAGGTTATCAATAGACAAAATGGTCTAAGTAGGATAAGGACGTCACTCGCAGCAGTCCCAAAAATCACGTATCGTTTGTCGCCACCAAGTAACCGTTCCGAGAACTAAAAAAATTACCATTGACTGCATGAACTGAAAAATGCAGTATTTTAAAAGACTGCAAATATTATCATCCTGTGATCCGATTCCGATCCAGCCAGTAGAGGCCGATAACACTACCTAGAGCGGGTCAAACTCCATATAGCTACCTCTTGTACGGGTTTACATCTCATTTTCTGCCTGTGCGTCTCATATGGCTATAAAATTTAAAGGCTTCAAAATATTTGAGCGCCCTACCTACATCTGAACATCGCCCGTAAATGTCTGGAGGCTTTGGGAAAGCTGCACTTGGAAATTACGAGTACATGCAAGTAAAATACAACATTTGTTTTTTTGTAAAAATAGTTGCTTATAACAAGAAAGATTATTGAAGACGTTACGGGGGATCGATTTCAGCACCCCAAACCCTCTAATGAGTTGCAGTAGAGAACAATTTTCCTACCAATAGCACTAAATGATCGAACAAACGAGATACCTGCACCAGGAATTGAACCTGAACGAATCACGCCAAATGGCTTTCTTGACCAACTGTGCTATAAACCACGAGTCACGAGTCACAACATATTTAAAAATACAGTATGCCACCTAAAAATCATCTTTGATCATAATTATTTTTCATAATCAAAATCATCTTTGAATCGAACAACTTCTCGCGACTCTGCATCATGTTAGTCAAGACGAAAGCGACAAATGCGCATTTAACCAGTTGTACTGTAAAGAAAATGCGAAACAGACTGACGCGGCTGTGGGTCTTGCGAGGAATGGATAAAAAACGTGCCGGGGAAACTGCGGCGAGGCCCAGACAACCAGTTTGGAACCGCAACAACATTAATTCGGGAGCGCGGCGCTGCGCCGAGCAGAGCCCCCTGCAAAAAGATATCGAGTGTTTTTGCATAAACAGAGAGGGGTTGCCAAAAGCACCAATCGGTGATTCGATGTTTGCACCGACGCCAGGAGGCAGCACGGTATTGGATTTACTCGCCGATGTACTGTATGTCCTTCACCATAGATTAGTCGATTAAAGGTGCCCGAGATCGAATCCCTGCAACGGGTTCTCGTTTATTCCACCCCGGGGAACTGACGCCGACCCGTCCAGCCCAGTATGTATTGCAACAGACTGCGGTGTGTGCGGTTCCGGGTTTGATTTCGGGCGCATGCTCTCGTTTATTAGATCTTGGGGTACTGTTGAAAATGTTCCCTCATAAATTGCCAAAGGGACACAAGGAGTACAGAATCTCCTGTAGTGATATTCACTAGTTCTCAGGCAAAAGGTATGCTCCCCCTTCCTAATAGTGCAGATGCACTGCTGTGTACACATTACCATCGACAAACGTACCAGTAACATTTGGTGTTCATTTTTCTCGTGCAAAGTACAGGATATATCACTACAGGAGATTCTGTCTAACGTTCACATAGAACAATCAAATACGGTATATCATGGGACAATAATTACCGAATACAAGTTAATTGTTGAACTGGAACAATCAGCTTCCCGAGATCCGCATATTAACAAAAATTCGAGGAAAAAAATTCGACAGACTGACAACAGAATCAGTCTTTTCTTTTACCAGTGTAGTTGGTCTATTCACAGTCAGCCAGAAAAAAACACTACGACACCGGCGCCCTCTAGGGATAGAAAGTATCCCCACCACAGCAGGAGTCGCAGTGAAAATGAAGAAGGGGGGTTCTGTGACGTCAGCAATTTCATTCGCCGGTCTCGCGTATCGCGAAAAACGATAAAAACGCAACTCGTTTTACTCGCAGCCCGGGAGAAAACAAGTCCATAAACATTATTTAAAATAGTTCCACATTGTTATTTACTTATAGACGGACGACGGCGCGCGGGGTCGCTTATCGGTTCGCCCACATTAAAAGAAATGAAGTTGGGAGAAAAAGACAGAATGAGAAACGTATAGCGTATAGAGTGAAGCACAGAAGAAAAAAAAACTTGCAACAAGTAATTTTTTGTTTAATGCCAAATGGATGGGCGTGCGTACAAAAAGTATATACGCTCGTACACAGTAGAAACGGCATGGCTTCTTCACGAAATTTAAGATAAGACGCAAGCTGGTGCTAGTGGCACTTGCAATTCTCCGGTGACCCGCCACCCGTTTTACCGAGGTGTTTGTGAATTCTAGAATCCGCATCAACTTGCAGAAAGAGTGGATAATTGTGAAGCGATTTTCAAAAATGAAAATGGCTGATGCATAATGACATTTTCTGTTTATTTTTCGAATTTTTGGGGATAATGTGAGAACGCAATTGAAGGAACTGTTAGTGTCGTTTTCTGCCAGTCTCAAATCCAGCGGAGTGTCAAATATTGGTACCCTCAGGTGGCGTTTTAAAGACACAGTTTAAAGACGTAGATAGTTTTCAAATAAAAAATGAGCTTAATAAACTCAATAGCGACGCCCATAAATATTGAAGCCGCCTCGGAAATTATCATAAAACCGACATCATTTTGTAGCTAGAGTTCCAAGCTACAAAAAATACCAGAAGGATAACCAGAAGTATCACGAAACACAAATAGGATAATCAAATGAAATATACATGTTGAATAAATTCATTTCAAGCAAGTAGCCAATCACATAAGACGCCATATTTGAGCTTGCCTCGGAAACAATATCAAGCTACAAAAATATCAGCGGGATAACCAGGGATACCTTAAAAGTAAAGGTGCGATACAAGCGGGATTTACTACGATAAAAAAACGTATAAATCCAAGCAATATTTTCATTCCTACAAGCGACTTAATCAAAACTGTAGACAAGCTCAAAATCACTTAAGTAGACCAAAACGATCTCGGGAGGATATTAGGAGTGACCAGCTGGAGGCCATTTTACTTGTCAGTGTGGTGGATTTAAAACAAAAGAGAACGAGTAAGAAAAAGAAAAAATGAGGAGTTGAAAAAAAGTTGAATCGACAGTAGACCGACAAGTCGAATGCCAAAAAAACAATAATCAGACGGGATCAAGACTGCAAACGAGAAGGGTGTTGAGATCGTGATTGAGGGGAAAAAAAATTTGCCACCGCAATTATGGCATGACAACAACAAATCGTTCTACGATTGGCATAAGCGATAATATGGCCGGGCACATGCGCACGCCTATTCCATTATCACCATCGCATCCACGTTCAAAATCGATGACGGATTAAGAGATTGATTGATCATAAAAAATGAATGCAAGTATTGCCGCTGGTCAAAAAAAAATATAAAAATAAAAAAGTTGAAAGAAAAATAAAATAACGAAAAATGGAAAAGCAAAGCTGGCGCGAGATATGACACTGAAACAAACGTGTCCACGCAAAATGAATGACGCAGCAACTCCAAAAAGGGGATCGAACATGAAGCAACAGTCTCGAAATTGCTTAGCAATTGGTGGAACGAACCTAGCAGAAGAAATATGAACTTCTTCGGACATTCAGATATTTTTGTGAAAGGGATTGGAACTGTTTTCACCACGACTACGTGTCCCGAAAAGTTTAAATTGACAAGAGCACGAATCCCTATGGAAAAAGTGACGCAGAAACTCAACTTAAGTTCGAAAAAATCACACGATTCTTTTATCATACGAAACGCAAAACACCAGCATATTTTGAAACCATTTATTTTTCTAACAGAGACATTCGTGAATTATGACACCACTGTAATAAAATCAATCAAAAATACAAATATGACAGATAAAACAGATGAAAACCCAAACTCTCTCTGTTGTGGGGGTAAAAGCACGGCAAACTCTCAAGATCAAAACCATATCAGATGAAACGTTGTTTCTGTTTATTATTGTAATGATTCGTGTATTTAGAAAATAACAGAGTGCGGATTCTCGTCCTCGTGCTTTGTCGTCCAGATTAAAATTTGAATGCTGCGGCGGACAACGCGACGTTGGTGATACACAGAAATGTCGAGAATACGCACCCCTCCTCCGAACTAAAACACTGCTCATAAATTCACGTCACGACTGGCGACTGGCAAACAACTTGTGTTCCTCTTCCAACATTCATGTTGGTGACACGTCGAAAAAAATGAAGGACTTTTCGATAAATATAGCCACGGTGCGCAAGACAATAAGAAAAAAACCCCAACATTTGCTCTCCCCGTCCGTGCATCCCGCCCATAAGCAAAAAATAAACATCCACTTTCAGAAGTACAACGATATGAAAGGGTAGACACGCTAAATATCCACCAAACAAATACCGACGGGGACCAGTATGACCCATTTACCCAACGGCACCAAACAAGCGAATTTTCTGCTGCTCTTAGCATAAAAAAACGACAACGGTGCCTCCATCGGCGAAAAAAAAAGCGACAATCGTATTATTATGCTCTATCCTTCCATATCATCACAAAATTCAAACATGCTTCAAAATAGTTGAACCAACCACCACTAGATGCTCCTAAGTCGGATTAGTACCCAAAGTATTTGTTCGCTGGGCAAAAAAACAAAGTGGAACACCCACGATTGCCCGTTCCTATTTCGAGACGGTACATTTTTTAAGGCGAGCTTTCTTCTGCCTCATTTTATCGACAAGAACACAACGAGCCAGTCTATCTCCCGTTTGTCAAGACAGGGTCCAAACAGACTCACTATTCGAACCCGGGTTTCAATGTGTTTCGCTTTTAACTACTCGTACAAAGATCAAGTATTCCCTTCCCTATTAACGAGAATGTTTGAAACTCTAAAGTGAAAAGTTATAGAAGTGTAATATACGAATATTATCCAAATTGCTGATGATGCCTAAACGTCAAACAGAATGAATTTGTCAAACGAGCATGTTATAGATGCCCTTAAGTATCGTTAAAATAAAAATCCATCTGTACTGACTGTATATATTCAATTTGAATATTCTACTATTATATTATTTAAACAAGCAAAGAAATTTAAAAATAATTTTGATGTAAAAATTATGGAGTGAAATAATTCAGTTATTAAAAGCTCAAGGAATTAAAATTATGTTTCCGGTGCAGTCAGAGTGCCGGTACCTATACTATAGAAAAATTGAAATACCGTGAAGTCGTCGACGCGCAATCACTTTGTTTTATTACTGCCAACAACATTTTGATATTTAGTGCTAGAATCTGGAAAACAAAGAAGCTCTTATTTTTCACCACTATCAATTCAAATAACCAAAATCTAATGTCACCACCTAAACCCATAGTAGAGTCAGGTGATTAGAATGCCAAACTGTACACCAAACACCAATACCTAATTGTCGATTCCAATATTTTCCACATTTCTGAACACGACAGGAAATAGTTCCCAGGTGGAAAAAAAAGTTTTGAAGCACAATTTTAGATACAGGAACAAAAGAAAAAAAAATTCCAAACAGAAAAATCCGGTCTCTCGAACAGAGAACACCAAGAGCATGCTCAAGAGCGCGAACGCGCTACACTAAACACGTCTAACCTACATCCCACCAGATGGCGCGATCATCGTCTAGTAGCGATCTTAAAAAACGATATAGCTCACAATTACGTGTCTGACCGTGAGCGCGGAGAGACTAATTACGCGATCAAGTTTGTATTTCGCAGAGTCGTAATTGATCAACCCCCATTAGAGCGCCGTTGGAACGAATCGAGAACTCGATTGAAACGATATTCAAACAATGCGATATAACCCCCGTGGCCGATCGAACGCCAAGACAACGGCTCCACCGATAACAATCACCAATCTCAACCGCCTCCTCCCACCACCACCACCCCCCTCGCTAATTGGATCGATCGACCATACAGATGCGCCTCAAATTAATTGGCATTGTGTTCCCGCTCAGCGTCTAACCAGTATTCTGCACTGCAAAGAGTAGAATCAATGCCAAGTTAAAGGTAAAAGGAAACGAGCGCGTGAAATGAAAATTCCGTGAAGGCCACCAAATAGCCATTCTAATAAGTCTAATCTAGGGCAAAGCGTAATCTGTGGAAGCCGCAATTAGTAATCACTGATAAAAGTGACATCTAAATTGTAAGATTCTATTTCCACAGGAAGTATGAACGTACGCCATTGCATAAGCTCGAAGGAATATTATCCTGGTTCAGGGAACCCAAACAAGACACATGTACTGCAGACTGCAGGTCTACGATTTTTAACTAACAATAATGGTTGCGTAAACCACTTCACATGGTGCCCTTTCTTACGCTCTGAGTGAAAAACGTCGACAGCTGGGCCGCAATCCAAACGGTAGCACCATTTGGAACCACGTCACAGCAAACTGGTCCCACAATAAAATATAGCACCAGATTAATCTAAGCAGAAACGCGAAGCGAGAATAGGCGCGACAGCACAGATGTGTTGTCCACATAGTGGGCGTTAGCAAATAAAATACAGTATACAAAAAACAATCGAAATCGTCCGCGCATGCGCGAACCGGCAATCACCAAAGGCTGCTGCTTGACAAACAACCAAATCACCGCCACAGTACCATTCACAAATTGGCAACCCCGCCCCGGCCTTGAACGCGCCCCCTCTTAAAACAATTTCTCGTTTCTTCACGCACAGGCCGCATTAAAGGGGCGCGCGCAAAAAACACGCTCCAAAACCACCAACGTCCAGTGGTCATCGTTCGTCCTTGTCAACCGACCCCCTTTCAGTCCTCCAACACCTCACCCTCCACCCCTTCTAGAAAAACCAATGCCTACTACTACTCCCTTCCTGGCCTCTTCCACCTCCACATCTTCGCCCACGCCAGCAACATTCTCATGACAACCCGAAATTTCTTTACATACTTACGAAAATGATCAATCAAATTTCAAAAACGGCAGATTTTGAAAGAATAAATGGGATTATCTATTCGTTGAAAACAGTGTTACTAAAAAATTTATTCACATTACATTTGATTTTTTTTCAGGAAATACTGTGGCACATGACAGCACCAGAGCTCAGGAAGATATTATCACGGTTTCAAGATTTAAAATTTTCAATTAGAGGTCAACACAAACGTACATGCCGGGGGGATCTGACGAGGATACTTCCCTGATGCTGCTGGCGAAATTAATCTACTGGTCACGAAACGGCGCAAAAAAAAATTGTAAATAAAACCCAAGAACAACCTGCTACTTTCCAATTTCCTAATGATCAGTTCAGGTAAAAAAAAAGACGCGGGTGACGCCCTCGTCGGAGACCACGAGGGGCGCCACCACGCGGAACTAATAGAAAACTACCGCGTGGGAGTTCTTCCTGCCAATCAATATCATTTCAGCGGGTGCATCTGACGTAGGCGTTGTCTGTGATTATTCGTTGGTGTATTTTATTACTCATACAGTGGATCAACTCAACCAGAAACAAATTAGTATTAATATAAATTAAAAAGCCATTCTGTAGCATCAATTCAAAGTTTGAATACGATTTATCTTGCTTATCGGTTCTAACCATTTCTACTAAGTAGACAACCATCACATGGTATAATTGTCTGGTAGATAGTGTCGGCAACGGGATGAAACAATTATAAATGAAACATGTATTGCCCTACAATTGGCCAGTGCCTAGGTGACAACCTTGGGTTTGCTTGAAGTCAAGGAGGGTTACCAACGTATTCGTCTCAAAGCCCTTCCTCCTTCTCGGGGCAACCTGGTAATTTAGATTTGCCATAGCCTACATTTCGGACCTAGGTAGGTACACGACAACGTAGCGTCAGGGCTTGATTTCTGATTGTTAGTTAAATATGCAGTCTCAACCTTACAAGTTTCAGCCACGGTTTACATTCGAAAAATCGATTTTGTCATAGATTTGCCATAGTTTGATTTGACACAGTTTTGCAGAACCTTTCATCAGCAGGCTCATTCGTTGAAGCCAATAGAGGTCACTATGGACTTTGGGTGTGTTTAGTCTACGGAGAATGCGCTGCGCTACAAAGTGTGAGAACCGCCGAACTATATTAGCTGCGCATCAACTCATGTGTATACTAGTATACGTGCCAAGGTGATAAAATGGCGCTTCCGCCAGGTTTTAAGCCGAAAAAAAAGGAAGAAAAAAAAAGAAACGCCGCTCACATAATTGGCTCAGAGACAAAATGTCTGGAGCAAAATTGGAGAAAACGAACGTGACAAGACTAAACAGAGCCCCCATTCTAAACAACACGCATGATAATTTACAAAAATCAAGAAAATTGCTTTACGTTCCGGAAGGCGAGCGCTGCAAAACACGGAGACATCAATTGGGACACCAAATTGTAGAATTTTCTAGCGCAACGCTCAAAAGAATCGTATTTTTCCAAGAACATAAATAAATCTATCTTTGGTAATGCATTTGTAATGGACACGTGTCAGGACACGTGTAATCGAACCCCTTTGCGCGGGATCAATTCATTTATTCAACACCGAAATCCACATTTTGGGCAACACGCAAATGATTTAAGATTCCATCATGACGTCAGCAATAAAAAATGTTGTCCACAAGTCTGAAAGTGTGATCGTCTTGAGCCAGTCATGTAACTTGCAAAATATTCTGAGCTTTCAGATATCTCCCACAATCCCCAACAGACAAGAGTCATGATGTCCCCAGTCAAGAATCGCGTGCATAATTTCCATGCACACGATAGGAAATACGCTGTGATGACGACCAGACAAAAAATCTACAAGTTAGGCTAGTTGAGCTTAACGAAACAATCAAAAAAGTACAGAAGTTCTTGGCTATTTCGACAATGGAATGACATGAATTGCAGAAAAAAAATGGCGTCATATGTAATGATTCTTCTGAATATATTGGCGGGTATAACAAGCTTGTTACGAATTAAACGCTACACTTGAAAATTAACAACAATAAAATGGTGACAGATCTAACAATTTTAACAAATCAAAAAATAAAAAATGGGACTGCCTAAGCGTCGATCGTGGTGATGGAAAGGATATCCAATTCGCCACTTGACACCAACACACCACACAAAAGGAATAAAATATTGATACATTCAACAATGTAATACAATTAACTGCTAAGAAAATAAAAAAATAAAAACGAGACTGCCTAAATGTCGATTGTGGTACTGGAGAGGATATTCAAATCCGCCACAAAAAAAAAATCATTATAGGAATGCACCATCAAGTGAGAGCGTCTTTCCTCTTTGACAACTGAAACTGTCGCCGACATTCGCAGCTACCCAATTGCTATTTAAGAATTCGTGCACGGAGACGCGACGTCATGCAAATTGCATGACAGGGAATTTGCTGTCACAAGACATTCGTTTAGCCAAGGCGCCAATTTATCTCTTTGGACACGCATCCCATTTATAAATATCACGTGGCCTCTGGGCGTGACAGTTATCGATGTCGCCTGGTGACGTTCCAGAAATTCAAGTTGGTTCGCTGCAATAATTCAATGATTAAAGGACAATCGATAGTCAATTAAACAGTGAATTCGGATTTGACGGGCTACGAAATACGAAGACGAAATGTAACAATCCTGGACACGTCGATGTGGTCATTGTGCTTCTGTGTTGCAGTTACATGTATGTCCATTTTACAAAAGATAGTTTTTTAGGGGGAGGGGGAATTCCGCTCATAACACTACAGGATATTCTGTACCCCTCGTGTTGCTGTGGTAATAAATGAGAGGCACGCTTCCACCAGTACCCCAGGATCGGCTGGACTAGACTTTTTGGACGCGTAGGGATTAACGCGCTGTGCGTAGGAAGCGTCGTGCGGGTCGCGTAGGGAATTGCGCGCGGAAGGTGGCTACCCGTGGATGGGGCGAGCGACAAAATTTCCTGACGCAATACGCCTGTGGGTTAGGTTATGTTAGGTAGTGTCGTTTAGCTACACGCGCTTTCTACGCACCGCGCCTTACTCCCTATGCGCCCGTCCAAAAAGTATAGGTCAACACAAAGGCCTTTGCCAGGTCGATTTTCGATTCTCATTTTGACTTTTTGATTTATTACAGTTGTTAATGGCATTTGTCGTATTGTTTTCTACTCGTTCTTGCATATTACTTTCAGTAACATCATTTCACTTCGGCTATCCCAAAGAGAGAAACTTTATGAATATTTGCATTAAAATTGTCGCTTAGTGCATCTAGGTGCAGTCTTGGACAATTTAAATTTGACAGCATTTATCCTACCTGTAATTTTGATACACGCAATCACCTCCTTGTCAATCGGCACTATACATGAATATCGGCAGTGTAAACTGGAGCCAATTGTCAATGAATTGTTATTTCTAAATGAACACCTCATGTCCTTCGACCTCGCCCACTTGATGGACGACGACCGCCAAAACGGGTTATTCGACTGGCACTCCAGACGAACTCTTTTATCCCGTCGACGGGACATCAGAGACCAGTTTGTTGCTGATGAGTTCCATGGTGATGTCGGCGGGAAATTCGGCGCCGCAGCCGAATTTCCATAGTTAAAATTTCTGCGAATTCTCCATGGATTTGATTAAATGCCGCCGTCTGCGGCAGACCTACAAGCTACGAGCCACCGACACCCCGTCGAGGAAACTTCAATACTTCGTTCACAAGATGTGCCACACTGGAAAACATATTTGGTGGAATGGTCGTCATTCAGCGGATTGTCGTATCTAATAAATTATTTTATAAATTAAACACAAATGAA
>JAUJYS010001983.1:0-15849 GCA_033995665.1 Melogona broelemanni
AAAACTGCAGGAAGCAGGTGGTTTTCCAGCTTTGTGCAGTTTTGTATAGTCTCGTCAGCTCAGTAGTCTTAGCCACCAGTCCTGTCCTGGGTTTATCGATTTGAAACTAAATTTATTATTTCTTTTGAGTTGAGTATTAACATGATTTGTGACTAGTTGCCACTTGCTAAATGAACGAAACCAGCGTGAGTTAAAACCAATTTGTTTTATTTTGTGTAGGCACGCCAGCAACAGGCAGAAGCAGAACAGCTGGAGTGGGTGCGAATGCAGCAAGTCCAGGCTCAGATTGCAGCATCGATGCATCAACAACAGACTACCAAATTGGAGCCAGCTGTCAACGAAGAAGATGATTACACGTAGGCATGAGTTAGGGCGGCCATCGACGGCTCGAGCCATCCGAATTTCGGGAGAAAAAAAAAAATATGGGTCGGCGTTTGAGAATCCGATCTGTGAAATACACGGCTTCAATCTGCATTCCTCCTACAAGTTTTTTTTAAATTACCAAGTTTGCCCAAAAAGGTTTCATTGTACATTATAAATTTATAGCGTGTCAGCAAAAGCATGCACACACCAATTACGATCTGAATTATTGTGAAGCCGTTTTAAAAATATACTGTGATTTAATTGGCACGTGCTTCTGGATAAATAAATTATTTTAACAATACTTTACTTTACAAAAATGTTATTCAAAGTTAGTTTGAAAGTGATTGATCAATTTTTATTTTTTTCTCGATATTGCCATCAAATCAATTGTATGGTCGTCGCAATATTACTGCTTACTTGATTTTGAGTTTTACGCAAGAGAACATGAGATTCAAAAATATTGAACGGTGGCTTGCTCATCTGCAATTAAAAAGAAAACATTTTATTTAAATTTATATTACAACATTACAATAAGATAATAATAATAATATTTATATGAAACCACCAAAATAATTTCACTTCATCGCCTCGTGACACAAGGACAAAACGAACACATCTACCAAATAAGGTTTTGGTCGAGTCGGGGAGAGGGGGCGGGTCTGGGAATAGAATGGACAGTAACACTGAGCTAGATTGTATACGTGAAACAATTGGGTTTATTATATTCCGGTGTCGCTGCTGCTTGGTCGGTAAACATTCCCTATGTGAGCAAATTACGTTTCCCCCCCGAATTCCCCAGAAATTTGGTCGACTTGGCGAGCACCAACTTGAATAAACGTTTCAAATTTGGCCGAGTTGCCTTTATATATATATTTATATAATTCATTAGTGTTCCACGAATACATAGATATTTTCCGTCGGTTATTGCTTATTAGTTAGGACGTACGTAATAAGATAGAATTACTAGATTATGTGTCATAAAATTATTTAACCACTTTTTAACTTGAGAAACTTGAACAAGAAAATTGGATTCACGCGACCATTTTTTGCAGGGGTTACACAACAATGGAGATAGGTCAAATTATGAAGTATGCCACGATTCGCTATGGATACTGGCATAATTAAGGGAACTGCATTTTATTAGTGACATTTGATTTTTCATCAACCTCTACTTGTCCATGGATTTCGGAAGTAAAAGAGAAATGCTAAAGTGTGACGTCACTATGGTAGCATCATGTCTGATAAGGCATGATATAGAGCCAAGCTAAATACATCGAAGTGGGTTGTGGACTTGTGGCAATCTTTTTGTTTCGGATTTTTTACATTCAGAGTGGAAATATAAATGAAACATTACTCATAGTATAGCGTTCCTGCTACAAAATGGCACATGTATTTGATGTTTAGCTTTCATTTGCGGTAGCGTAGTACTTGCAAGTAAATTCGTGAACATAACATAAATTAGGTAGCAGGAATATTAATTTTTTCCACAGAACGCGCCCGCCAGTGGTAGACAAATAAAATACATGGTGGGGAAATATTTTGTCTAATAATAGTTCACCTTGATAAATTATATACAAATATATGTACTTAATAAATAGTGTTAGTAAACGTAAAAACACTTGAATACAATTGAAACACCATTATAAGAACTTATGGTATATCGGTGTTTTGTATATGTTGACAAAATGCTATTGTTAGCATGTGCCGTGCTGTTTGCGATTTCCTAAAGTCAAAATTCTGCATAAACAAAAAACGAGTGACACGTTCAAATTCAAGAATAGTATCAATAAAAGGCCGCTTTTCCGTTTAAACAAGATATACATGTACATCGATTCTCTAAATTAATAGAGTCTCTAACTAAATAACTTATTATATTTTCTTGACAAATATTCTGTAGTGTAGGCTAAAACTAGGTCGATATAAATACCATGAGAAAACTGAACGGAATAAAATATATACAGGTGCGACTTCAGGGTGAAAAAAATCGCATTTCCAGCACTCAACAAAGGCTGCTTCAGGAGAAAAAAAATATTGAGAAATGGTTCGCTCGATCAGATTAGGCTATCATCGCCCATTGTTGAAATTCGGCAAGGTGTATAAGATACGCAGTTGAATGGATTAGATTCGGTCATTATGTATGCTTGGTTTCCATCTGCGTTTATTTAAACTGGAGTACTTTTCGGATTCAACTGACATTTATCTCGTGAACAAAGGGTAAACATGCTCATGCCGTAATTGGAATAAACCAAACGACAGAATAATGAAGCGCGTTTGCGTTTGGAAATTGGTATTTTCTGGAATAAGTGTTGGCTGCGATTAAAAAGACGAATAGGGCATAATGGGCTGTTCGACTGAAGTTCCGCTCTCCCGATTAAAAACTTTTAAAACATGGCATGTGAATAGTGATGACGTAAAAATGGTTGATTTTCACAAACTAGCAATTCAACTGCAATGTGAACAAACACAACATAGTAAAAAGACAAAATCGATAAACTTACAAGAAGCGCCGAGAACATTAGGATGAGTTAAAGGGGAACCACAAAAACGGAAAGCGGTATTAATCTACAGTAAAATTATCATCAACATCAAATGTAATAGACAATTATTAAAAATCGGAAACATATTTTTTTTCCCCAATGCGCAATCTGTGACGCAGTAGTAACCGCAATCCATTCCACTAAATTTCTATCACTATTTCTAACATAATCTTTAACTCGTCGGCATGAAACATAGAAATCTGTGAAGCTGCGCATCATTGGCTGTTAAAAACATAACAATATACTGGGGGATAATAAAAAATTGTAAGGGAATTTTTAAGCTCGCTCAAAAATCGTGTTACCAAGTTGCCTTCAAATAGATTTATTCTTTCAATCTACTTCACGCACGCTGATGATATTATTCTAAGCTATACATTCCTCTCTAAAAATATTGATTTCACATAAACAACGCTAACTCAATCGCGCACGGCTTCTTTCTGCTATTAACTGACTTGACTGCTCTAATTAAACAGGTCGTCCCCCATTTGACATTGTAGTGGTGCCGATGCAAATTAAATATCCACCTAACCCTTCTGGCAATGACACCGACCTATGGGTGGCTGGCCATTGTAATTGCTAACACAAAAAAAAAAATTCCCACAATAGCGTTATTTCTCAAAGGTCATTCCCTCTTTTCGCGGAATATTTCGAGCGTGCGAGACGGGAGAGAAAAAACGAATGAAACGGTAATAAAAACAGTGAACATGTTTTTTTTCTACAAACGCTAGCTAAATTATTTTCTTTACATATTGTGGCGTCTTACATAATAGATAATGTACGCCATGTGAAGGAAGTTTTGCGTGTTGCAGCGGGTATGGAACTCCGTTATTCAATTATTTTGCCGCCATATATATACAATAAAAAATGTTCAACGTACCATTGATAAACTAGAATCGGACCAAAGCAAAAATCGCCAGTCTACACGTCTGCAATCGGTTCGCAATAAAAAATTTAATGTCTGTTTATCACGATTCACGAGGAAAAGGTTATTTAAATATGGATCGTGGTTGCAAGGTTTTACTTAAAAAAAAAACATAGCTCCGAGGAGTTGAATGACAGGAGGCAATGGCAGGCGAAATATGGAATTGCTGTTTCACTATTATTTTTCCGCGGATGTATATTCTGACTGCCAGGGTACAGTGGCTGGCAGTCGATCTTATAAATGTCTTAAAAAAATGATTGTCAACTTTAAGGTGTGAATAAATTTCGTCATAAATGCCGGCCTGGAAATCCACAACTGAGATCAATCAGCTAGGTAGATAACGCCGTTGACTTTTCAAGACTAATTTATAAAAAAACATTTTAATAAGATACTTCGAATATGGAATATTTTGGCCAACCTAATCCACCACGCCACCACCAAAGGACGCTGGACGCCTGGTAGCCGCCTGGGGACGACCGGAATTGGTAGCGGGTGCCTTGGTGTGCAGCGGAAGCCGCGCGCACTTGGCCACCATCTCACGCTCCCAATGCGGAACTGACTTGAGCGGCACCTCACGGGTGACATAAACAGCAGCCAGCAGCACGAACTTGCTCTCTGGATCGTAACGCTGACACAGATCCACCACAGCCCGGTAGACATCACCGCCCATCTCCCGCGGTACCAAATCCTTCCAGGCCACGTACACGGGCGCGTCCTCCAATTGACTCAACCCCTGCCGAAGGAAGCTCAACGCCAGGTCGGTGTTACGGAAGAGAATCCTGACGAACCCGCGTCCCTGCGCGAGGTACCCAGTACGAGCCAGACCGGATAGAGATAGGTGGGTGGCGGGGGTGTAGCGGACGCTCTGCAGGGCCTGCTTGCACATGGAGCTGACCCGACCGTACTTACAGACGCGACGGTGGCGCGCCCGGTGGTCCTTGCGGCACTCCCGGCTGCAGTAGAAGTTGTAGCAGTTGTGACAGGTTTTGTAGAGGATGCGGGCGTCGCGTAGCTCGGCGGTGTGTCGGCATTGCTCGTGGCTGCATTTAACGATGACAGTGTCGTCCAGCTGCAGGTCCGGGCGGGCCCGCTTACCGGGGGTCACCGCTCCGGAAACCGACGAGAAATAGTCGGAAGAGAAACGGGTCTCGACTTCGGAGCGACAGTCGGGTGAGAAGGAGAGGTGGTGAGCAAAGGAGGTGAAGGTGGTGCTGGTGGAAGCGCGATCGAACTCCGCATTTGTATCGACGGTGACTGGGATTGCTAACAGCGGCATGTGTGAGCGAATGGGGGCCGGTGGACATCGGCCCACCTCATCCGAATCGATGTCGTTGGAATCGTTGGTCTGGTCCATACTGGGTGATGATGACTGCGGTGCGGGAGAACGAAAAGTGGTCGGTGGACAGCTGACAACATCTGAGGTGGCGATGGAATCGTTGGTCTGATTGCTGATGGATTGGCCGGTTGGAATCTCGGCCTCGAACCCGGAACAGCCGAATCCGCTATCGAACGGTCGGTCGTACTGCTGAACGTCGACCGGCGCTGCCACTTGCCGGATATCATTATCTTCACAGTTCACCTCCCTTTGATATTTCTCTCCGTGGAATTGGCTGTCATCCACCTCGTCAATAGAACGAATCGGTTTGGTCTCAGCCACGTGGGATGTGACGTCCGATTCGGTGCTGGAAATCTCCCGACTGTTTATTCCGGAACTACCAACGGCCACCACGATGAACGAGGGGTAGGCCTCGTCGCGCTGCAGCCGGTTGAGGTCGGCCAACTGAGCAGAATCGGGCGGTGGAGGGAAGCTGTCCCGGGTGGAATTTCTTCCGGATGATTCACTTGCCCAGGGCTCAGTAGCGGTCACGCCAGTAGAACAGGATGAGTAGTTGGGTGTTGGGTACATTTCGGAGGGTGGACGAGAATCGCGGGTGGCCGTTCGTGGCGATGAGGTGGCCATCACCACCGTGTCCACGGATCGAAAGATATTACCACCGGATGGAACCATAGTCGGTACTTCCAAGTCATCGGAGAATTCGTTGGCGTTGATATCTGAGAAAGTGCCGTGTTTGATGGATTCGGGCTTCGGTAGAATGACTGCCTTACCTGACGTCGATGATCTGTTGGATCTCCGGTCGGAATCTGATTCAGAATCGGAGTCTGATTCAGATTCAGATTCTGATTCTGATTCAGATTCAGTGTCGGTATCGGTGTCTGACTGGCCGTCCGATTGAACAGACTCGCCATCATCACCATCGGCACTCCCATCTACACATTCCCCATCGGATTCGCTCTCCTTGTCCGTGGCCAGGTGGGATCCGGTCTGGGGATTCACATCCGCTGGGTCGGCGGTCGTATCCGCGTCGTGGATACTGCCAATGACGGCGGTGATGGACGCGGTGGAAGACAGGGAGCTGCGTTGGCTGGAACTATCGGCCTCGTGTTCGAGAGTGGACTCGACCACTCGTTGTAGCGGCAGCTGAAAGTAATAGGTGGTGGGTGGTGGTGGTGGTGCTGGTCGTAGTGGTTGTCCGCAGTAGATGTAGGCGTTGTTGTTGTTGTTACCGGTGTGGGGTGGCAAGGCCAGCAGCGAGTCGAGAACTTCTTCCAACGTGGTCGAGCTGGGACGACGTGGTTGTTGTTCGGTTTCGTGGTTGTAGTCGTTGTTGGTGGTACTGTTGATGTTGTAGGTGATGAGTTCTGAGTTAAAGGAGAAAATATAGAAGAAATAAAATTATGTTAGAATACGAATACAATGAAATACTTATATGTTTCTCGTCGTTAAAAATTGTTAGCATGCATACACAATACTACTAACAAGTGGCTTGTTAACCAATCGTTTTGGCTTTTCTTCTGGCTAAGTTAAAATCAATATTGACTAGAACACATTCTCACAAATTAATTTTAAATTCAAACGATGTAATAAATTAAACATTTGACATATGTAGTGAACATCATTTCATACAACTTTCTGAATCATGTCTAAACTATTTTTTTTTTCACTACAAGTAAATTTACTTTCGATGTAAACTGTGCCGGTCTTATCTAATTTTGAGACTAAATCGGCAAACTAGCCTCGATTAACTATCTATATCGGAAAACTACTCTCGAAGTAGTCGTAATAACCATAGTCGGGCGTTATGAAAAGGGGCGATGTGTAATTTATCTCACCTTTCGTACAGTAATAATATTCTATCGCCGATATGCCGTATTTAACGTACCCTTAGCCGGAATCCTTGGTCAGCCCATTGATATATAACCTGGCCCTTTTTCAATCAAATCTATCCGATCGCGATATGGTCGTAATGAATTGGACCGTGTAGGGCAATAATTCCGGGAAAATGGCGCAGAAGCAGCCGTCAATTATTTACGGCGACGGCGGCCATAGTCTGGTAATCAGCCCCGCACAATTTATATGCTCTAATCTCGTTTGTCTCCTGCACACAGATACGATCGATACAGATACAGTTTACACCTTTTTTTTCTCCCCCTTCCAGCGTCTGTTTCTATATTTGGCCTATCCACTAGTGAGACCGAAAGATCGTCCATGGCAACTACTCTATGATTGATAACGGTTCATTGTTAGGGAGGGATTTTAATTGTTGTGCCGATTCCAGCTGGTACAAAACAAGTCACAACAAATTACAATGAGCGTCTGAGCATTTAATTTCTTATTATACTGGTAGACGAGAAATATTACTTTACGTTTTCGTTCCTAAATGGTTAAGGATCTATTCATCGATCAGTATTATACTAGTACTTAACAGGTTGCTTTCCTAATTAACATCATTTTCGGAGTCATGGAAAGTAAACCACTATCACCGCATATATTATTCATGAAATTTTAACAGCAGAATACATTTTTTTATATTTAATTATTCTTATTTTCTGCATTTAAAAAATAATAATAATTTGGATAAACCACAGAGTACCGGTATTCTGTATTTCGGAAAATCGAGAAACATTATCAGGATTTGCAACCGGCTGGGGCTGCAGTTCGATTCTTGGCGCTGGCTCTCGTTCATTCGATTCCGGGTGCAAAGGTGTCCCTCAGACATTGCCAAAGCAATATGAGGGGTACGTACAGAATCTCCTGAAGCGATATTCACTTCAATGATTTGCAATTTAAAAAAAATCAGTAGACAATATGAAGATACCACCTTTTAAGATGATTATTAAGTTTTTCGAACAATTAAGAATTTATCAGTTTCTTAAAAACAAGTAGAATAGTGTAACTTGTTTCTCAATTTTCACAAAAAGAATCTTTACGTTCTTTTTCATCCTTCGTTGTACGATTTTAATCTCAAATTTTAATTTCAGGGATTTCATGTATGAGAGAGAAGACTAACGCAACAGTCGAACTTATTAAAAATAAAAGACAGACCCGAGTAATAATATGCAATTAAGCTGTTGTACCAGCACAACAAATTAGCTTTTCCACCCAAGGGTGAACGCTCCTCGTCTAATGGACAGGTGGTGACGGCAGAATTCACCGTTCTCATACCACAGTTCCCACAGTAGGCAAACGATAGGCGGGGAGGGAAGGGATTTTTATTCGCCTGATTTAATAACGCGTTGTACTTATAATTAAATAAGGCAGGCGTGTACATGTATACGAATCCCGCCGTATGCAAAAGCGAGTCGATACAAAATCGATGAGTATAATGACGGGTGAAAGCATCTCGGGCATCACCTATTATGAAAAAGGGAGGAAAAATCAATGTCGCGCGTTCGTCAAACTCGAACGGCAGGCGCGTTTCCGTAGCTACAAGTTGTAATTCAAAAATATAGTACGTGTTGTCGCAGTTTGTCGCTCTCATCTTTTGTACAGGGTGTCTCTCTAAGGAATAATTAATTTTTATTAAGACTACTGAATTTCACCGATTCGTACTTATAATTTAATGTATTTATAATCCACTGTATTTTAAAATTCGCATTTCATATTGTGTAACGCTTACCGTAAATCTTAAAGAGTGAGATATTACATTGATAATTAGTTCTAAGTTCAAACGTCATGTTGTGCCCTTCTTTGGAATAACTACCATGGCTAAGGCTTCGGAAACTTGCGACAACGCTGACATATATTTTCACCATCTATACGTCTATATATCTAAGCATCTATACGTCGTGTTACAGGCTTCAAAGGAAGTCAACTTTTAAATTATTTCGTTCACTGATCAAAAAAACAAGAAACAGACCGTTTATGAAAACTGTATTTATAATGAGATTATCGATGCCGAAACCGGGATATATTTCCAATCACTGTAGTGAATATCACTAAAGGACGTTAGTGTACGTTGCTACGACAATATGTGAGAGGCACATTTACACGGGATCGAATAAACGAGAGCCAGTGCCATCGTACAATATCTAACATATATATTTTTTAATATTTGACACCTCTGCAATAACTCAAGCCAAGAATTATTCCAGTAGCTGTCCTGGATTTTCTAGTAGGGTATGGCAACCCTGATAGGCCTACGTGAGCAAATTGACCATCCACACACAGCTGTGACAAAAGATTGCTGGTGACCGGCGCATCTATCGATTTGGCGTTCAAACAAACGCCAGTTAAATAGACGGGATACACATGTACCGATGTACGGGGATATGTGGGACGATTGGATAAAATCCAAATACAGTAGAACAAATGCCTCCGAACAATCTGAAGGTGCGAGACAAAATATGGTCGGGTCTGAACGATTTTCAATTCCCCTACCCCATGTCTAAGTTATTCGCCGTTCTACAAGCAAAGGTGAAATGGACAAATTGTTTCACAGCGCTCTAGTAATTTCTAGAGCAAGAAGGATGAACTAGGAAAATATTTGCACGTTAGCGTGGTGGAGTCATATTGATCTATCGGCGCTAAAACGAACCATGATACATCGTACAAGCAACCTACTTGGCACACTTTGAAGAAGAAAATGCAAACAAAAATAAAGCCCAGCAAACAAAACAAAAACAATTGAACCTGGTGGGTGAGCGGGTGCATGGTGACATTTTCCTTACCTTTTCAGACACGGAAGCACAATAAAATGGCTCGCTCGCTGAACAGACATTTGATAAATCATCGCTTCAGGAAAACTAAAAAAGAGGATTTCAAATGCAAAAGAACAAAAACATAAGCAACAAAATATAAAAGCACCAAACGAGACCAGAAATCAAATAAACAAATACACAAGCAGGGACATGTACAACAGAAACGTGAGTGCATTGTGACATGTGCGGACATTTGAACATTTGCGCCCAAGTAACCAAGCAATGAAATAAATAATTGCAAAACAATAAAAGTAACATAGAAAATGATTGACAGGTCCATCTGAGGTCAGCCAAAACAAAAAAGTGAAATCATACCGCATTTAGTTATTCAACAATGCTGTGATTAAATTAAAATTAACGGATTAAATAAAAATAGAGAAACTCATAACTGTCGGTTTTTGACCGACACATTTTTTTAAACTGCGTCTGTTTGCGAGCATATTGCACCACCACTGTTTAATAAGGATGTGATTTTTTTTTTAAAGTACATTGACTTTAAAAAGAAAATTGTGGTAATAGCGTATAGCCACTGACCATTATGCCGCTTATTAGCGAACTAATCATGAATTTCATTTTAATTACAGGTAATAAATGTACTTTGAATATACTCTCACGGAATGGCTAGATTTTGCAGTGTGTATGTACGCGTACGGAAGAAATAGAGAAACTGAAAATCATTGACTCTGGGAATAACCACCCAATTAAATTCCACAGAACTGCACTCGGTATTTAGGTCGACAAACCTGGAATCCTTGGGCATTCAGAAACTACAGTTCACCAAAAAATGCACTGTCATTGGTTGCCCATTCATGAGAGCGAGGTGTTTCTCGATTTCCGTAACAATTTCCCAGGAATAATACAGATTTTTTTTCCGCCCGGCTATCGGCTTTTTCAGAAATGCAAATTGCATTCAAATATTACAGGTACTCGTCCATGTAAGCGAAAATAGCGAATACTTGAATTATTATTATTAATACTGTGGTACCTTATTCATTATGGGTGAAGGAAAAGTGGTCACACCATTATTATATTTCCCCCTTTCCTTTTCTGCTCGGTTTTACCCGATTAATTTCAGCTGATTATTTTCCTGGTAAGAGTAAAATGAGATGAAATAAAGCAGCAAGAAAAAATCTCGCCTTACAAAAGCTGAAAATCTTAAAACAGTTTTCTATTAATAAAATGTGATTTCGCCTTAGATAATCCTGCATAATGTAAGCTATTGCCTGGTACCAGAGGTTGGGTTGCATTCAAGTAGAATATCTCCATGATATATTTACAGACCACCATCGCCACCTAACGGTAATTGTAATGAATTTACCTATCGTAGGTTTCGGGGCGTTTTCCCATTTGGCTTTTAATTTAAATTTAAGAACCTGGCCATCAAAGATCTGGGTTTTCCAACGTACAGAAACAAATGTTACAGATAAGGTTACATAGTTGCTTATTAGATGGCGCTGCAAACTGCTTACGTAAACTGTAACTGCCCGCAACGTTCAAAACGCATCTGCTCGGATAATTAGTACGGCATGGACATCCTGCCATCCTCACCGGAAAGGGCATCGACGCAATTATCAAAATATTTCGCTACAGCTTTTTTTATGTCCCACTGATCTGTGGGGCAAGAACGAGTCGTGATTCGCCCATTTCCGTAACGTGGTAATCATTTACCACGCTTGTACGCCTACACACTGGCGCGCAAAAAGCCTTGTAATTACTATAAGAACGCGCAACCGAATTGCTGAAAAACAGTACATTTCTATGCCGCCCACCATCTCAAGTTTTGTTTTCGTAATTTCGAGTGCCGAATTATTTTTGGCACGATTCGTGGCCAGACTGACGCTCGCGTAATTGGAAATTCTCAAGCGTGGTGTGTGAGCTTCATAGACTGATTTGGGAGGCATGCTTTAAACCCGCAAGCCGATAGGAGCTAGGGCTAAGTTACTTTTTTTTTAGCTAACCGTAAAAAAAAATAGGAACTTTAAAAAATGGCAGGGCTGGGAAAACAAGACTTGATAATTATAAAGTTATCGTATTCTGAGTTATTTTTAAGATTTTTAGACTCATTTTTTTAATTATACGATCTACCTAGGTCAGTCGGTTTTGAATAACTAAATAAATAAATATGGTAAACAGAAATAAATATATAAAGACAAACATATAAAGGCAGGTATATCCCTAAACAATCGAGAAATATCAACATATATTTGCCCAATTGTATAAAAAGTAAAACATAACTGACCACAAGCATGGGCCTTAACATCGATAGTGCAAAAAGATATAATTGTCAGCTCGTCGTTGTTTGATTTGCTTTACATTTCTGCAAAATGGGTTCAACATGCGCATGCAAAGTACGAACCATAGATTGATTTTTAGTGGATTGTAAAATTACTACCGGTAATCGAATATTAGCTCCAGGACAGAACCGGATAAAAAACGAATTAAGTGGTAAACGCCAGAAAAAATAATTAAAATTGATAACTTCGAAATCTTGAGCATTTCTGCTCGCAGGTACGGCAGGTAGGTTCCAAGGTAAACCAGACCATTCAGCCTATTTACGTCATTGTAAATACCGGCTTAAGTTTCACGATAGTCGTGCGCTTCCACACAACTTCTCACCAACTCGTATTTATATTTTTATCTCCTCGCGCCGTTCCGAAAATCCGAATTAGCCAACAATTTATCAGCATTTCACGAGCTCCGCCTACCGCGGGGGCCAGCCACCATCCCCAAACAACATCTCTGTGGCTTAGCGTAAATAATTGTTATGTCAGGGGGGCGGTTATCCTACTGCAAAACTCAGAGACCTTCTCGACCGCTGGTTGCTTTTGTTGCCGCTGCACTATATGATACGGAGGCGCAGACATTGGTTTACACAAACATTACAATCGTCTTACGTCATCCTAGGTGTGGCGACCAGCACAATGGTTGCGCTTAAGCTGGGTAATGGGGTGCAGTGTATGGCAGATAAGATCCTGGCTAGAGGTATCAGATTTGGCCGCTACATTTCGCAAGGCTTGAACGTCCGCTGGGTGACCCTGTACGCGAAGCAATGTACAGTAAATGCTACTGCGTTGTACAGGTATAGAGCATACCTGCTCGCCCTTTACAAAAATCGACCCACACAAATAACAAAGAGTTATTTAAGTAGCCAAATTCCAATTGCAGAAGCGCTACAGATTTTCATGCAGAAGTTTACTAATTTTGTCAGTTTCGCCTAATCATGCGAAATTCAAAACAGACAACCTATCTTATCATTTTAATTTTGACAGCAGACCTTTTTAATCATACTCTACTTTTGTATTCAAATTCTCGAAAGTAGAAGTCCCAGAAAGGTGGCATATTCTCCGTACTTGGACAAACAGTATTGTTTCGTACAACTAAAAGTATTTAGACAGCTCACGATGCAGCATCGCATTTATTTTAGAACAATGCACCATTCCCGTGCCAAAAAGGAAGCGCAATAATAACGAATTTTCTGTGCGCATGTTACAAATTCTACGGGTTTATTTACATTAAAAAAAATACATTTTTTCTTAGTCACACAAGACTTACAAGATGCTGTTTGTTTTACATTTGCATTACAAGACTCGAGAAAAAAACAGAACTCAAGATGCCCTTTTTATCGAAACACCCCGAAACACTGCTGCACCGCAAAGCACGCTGCAATCAGTGATTGCACCCTTTCAGGGGCAACGTATTAAAAGCCGAAATACACGTAATTTAAAGTCTTCTATTTGGACACTCACCCGTTGTTTTGTCTCGTTGAAAACAGTGGGGTTTCGATTGTACAAATCTTTACATATTGATAATAGAATAGAGTCGCCTGCGACGAAAAATTCCCTTTTAAAATGATAATTTCTACAACAATTTGTGCGATGTAAAATAAGAAATAAAATTTGAGTATCGGGTCACAGGAATTGATTGGTGAGCGGACAGCTGCAGCGCGGGCCACGGGGCACACACTAGCATTTATTTTTTGTTCAAGCCTCCGTCACGGAACAGCGCCCCCAGTGTAACACCCCCAACACCCCACCCCTTTCATCCGCTGCCCGCCACTCGCCACGAGCGCATAATGGAACGAAACCATCTCGACCAAAAGGCCGAGAGACTGTCACGGATTAATGACGTCACCTATGTCGTCCACGAAACGCTACAGTATGGACGAAATACAAATGTCAACTACAAAAACAGTCGGCAAATCGTGATTGTGATCATGGATGTGTTATCGCTTATTTCAGCAAACGCGAGTTTTTATACTTGATATTTATCCCACGGTTCACAGGGCAAAACGTCACCAACCGGGCCTTCTCGCCACAGGTAGTTCCGTAAACATGCCCGGATCGCGTTTAAAGAAGAAGAAAAAAAGGGTTACTCGAGCGCGAAAATAAAAATGGGCGGATGATGGAAAGATCGGCCACGTGAACGTGGTCTTTTTACGTGTGTTTTTTTTGGATGATGGAGTCCGTTTTTCGAAGCTGCGTTAACACGATGAGAGACAATAGGTGGAAATAGACCCTTAATGGGACTGCTTGTTGCGGTGCTTCCGCCCGAACATTTTGCGCACCCTGTACGACCGCGCTACATAATTGGCTCTGTATAACAGGGAGACCGACATAGCTCTATCTTGTTAGGAAATTAATTCGGGGGCAATAAAAAAAGTTGTGCGGTAATGGTCACATTTCCCCGGAAGTTTTTTTGGACATAGCTTTGCAGGGTATGTCAAACTGACCAAAAAAAATCATTATTAACCAGCGGTTATATATTTTTCCGTGCCAACGCGTTTTCGCATTTTAATACGACATCCTTGACCGTAGGCACGCAGTCAAAAAGATGCTTCTCTTGTTTGCAGCGCTTTTATAAAATTTGACTCAGGCGGTACCCATCATTGTAATCTATTCAACGAGAATTTTATTTGTGCAGTGTGCACTACCACAATCGATTTTCCTCTTCAATCAAATAGGCAGTTATTTATTTTGTGCAACTGAATTCAGTTCGAACCTTAACTCAATTGCAGTGCTGGGTAGGAACGGAACGGAAAAGTTCCGTTCCTAGGGATTAGTTCTTATTTTGAGGAACTTAAGAACGCTTAGGTTCCTTTTATATTTCGGGGAACTGTAACGGGGACTGGTTCCTTTTCAAAGGTCGTCAGACAAATAAATTCATATTGTCTAGACGGAGAAACAATCCTCCTCAAATACGTGTGACATCATAAGTTCGTAAGTTGCAAGGAAAGTTACAACTGTGAATGGGGGACAATGGTGTGTTCCCTTTAACGTCTGGGTCCACAAATCCCCTTTTCACTACTCCATCGCCGTCGGGTGAATTTGGGCGACAACAACACAGTAAGAAAGAAAAAAAAAACACCCGCTAAATAATCAAAGTCAAGGCAATATTTGCTCTAGTGCGCGCATGCGTGCATGCGAGGAGGGCTGGGGCGGGGGTGAGGTGGGGGTTAGAAGTGGCAGTGACGCGGAGAATTAAACGGGCGATGGCGTTCCGTGCGATCGATACGTCTCATCTCATTTGCCACCCCCAGCCTCTTATACTCCCTCCCACCCTTCCCCCCACTCACAAACTACTCTCTCCCACACTCCCAAAATTCGATTTTCCACCGAATTCAGCGATGCATTCGATAGAAGATGATTTTGTACAGTTTGTATCGCGCTTCAGGATTGACCGGCCATTTTTAATTTTTTTTAAATAGTTTTTCGTTTGTGGCAAAGGGAAAGGCAAAAGGGATAAACAATTTAAAAAATAATTTAGAAATGGGTAAGCAATTTAGAAAAGCAATTCCGAAAGGGGATAAAGAATTTAAAAAAATAAAACGTAACCGTTCAGTTTTAAGTCATTTCCAAGATGGCTGTTCAATGATATCCTGCCGGGAAGGCCCCCCGAAACGCGACAATGCGAACCTAGCGACAAACCGAGACGCCGCCCCCTATCGAACGTGGTAAGCGAAGAGAAATTTGTTTTGTCGAAAGTGACGAC
>JAUJYS010001984.1:0-15844 GCA_033995665.1 Melogona broelemanni
CGGTCCCGGGTTCGATTCTTGGCGCAGGCTTTCGTTTATTCGTTAGCCTGGGGTACTGACGTCACCCCTGAGCTTCCATTAGGTAGTCGAAAGTTTAGGGGTGGATTCTGCAGTCTGGTTATTCCAGCTGCCATCCCTCTTACCTTCTCTTCCCTGCGCCTCACATATCTCCAGAGACACGAGGGTGCAGTAATCCTGTAGTGCACTAGGCGCTACGGTAATTTAACAAAAAAAAACTCTAAAGTCCACCAAGAGTAGATTTAATTAGGCGACGAATCATTTTCAGTATCATAAAAAGATAAATATACTATACGAGTATTTTCATAATCTTAAAAATAAATATTATATAAAAGTGAATATAAGGTAAATCATTTTACCTTATATTATCATCATGTAATTTAAATCATGCAATTTTACCTAATATTACCATCAATCATCATGTAATTTCATGTCGACCCATATATACAAGCATCTTCTCCATTCTGTTATTCTGTACATGTACTTTTCGCTTGATCATCAGCCAGCCCATACAGTATAGTGCACGCACCTGCCCTGTCTTTGGTTGTCATTGCATTATACCTAACTGCCAACCGTCCGATCAGTCGTTTTTTTATCCATCAACGAGCAGCGTCCATGTAGACGAGATTGGAATGCGCGATCGTCATTTCCTTTCAAGAAGCTTAATAAAATACTAAAGCGAGGCTGCTCCTTCAGAAGAATGCATTTGGGATCGGGTGACATAGGGGGGGAAGAGGAGATCCCGAGTGGATGATATCGGGATGACGAGATGAGTCCCGGGAGCGAGCCGGTATTTAGGCCTCACTTTTAAATTATTTGTAAAAGACGTGAAAAGACTGGCATTTTGTGCATCACGCGTCCGGTTACGGACCGATCGTGGTCAAGATGAGTGGTTGCTGTTAATGTGTGCTTCCTCTGCCGAATAATTTATTAGAGTAAGTTCGGGTGATTTATATTTTCTTCTTTAGTTCGATCTACTTGTTGAATGGCGTTTGCTTGGTACGTTTAGGTCTACAGTTGCGCGTGTGTTGATTTGCACGTAAAGGTGAAGACAAGAATTAAAAAACAAAAAACATTAAAATCGCGTACGATACGTGCTATTAAAATATATTTTTAGTGCGGTTTAAGGATTCCACTGGGCTATCACATACGGGGATTTTTTTCAAGCGGTAATTTTTTGTCTACTCGTCCTAACCGAGTGTGATGCAAAGGTTCAAGGTTCGATCCCAGGCGCGGGCTCTCATTTATTATTCACTTGAATACTGATGTAAATGTGCCCCTCAGACGTTGAAACTAGGGTTGCTGAATCTTGTTTAAAAAATCGTGTATGATTGGCAAAATTTTTAATTTTATTAAAAAGTGTATATATTCATATCAATATTGTCTTATTCATCAACGCTCAAATCGACAATCAACATGAATTTGTTTTTATTGACCGAGAACGTCGATAGACTGATCTAACCTGTACCGGGCGGCAATCCGTTGACACTTACGTTTGACGGACGGCTCGTCCAAAGGTTCGAGTGCGCTACAGTTATGCTACAGGTATTATCATTTTGTGGTTGAGGGAAGGTAGCGGTGGGTGGAGGGAAGGGGAGAATCTTTTCGCTTGCCCCGATCTTGCTTACCACCTCTGCTCCTTCTGCAGGCCAGATATGCTAGTTTATTGCCACCCCACCTTTGCCGACAATCCCTTCTCTATTATCCGGTTCCTTCTCGCTGTCACAAAAAGTGCATTAATTCCATTTTTGAAGTGCTGCGAACCCGATCTAAAAAACCCCACTTGACCCGAAAAAAAAAAGCTTAAATTGCGTCAGCATTATAGTGAACCGTTTTTATTGATTCTGTAGATTTAAAGAAAATGTTTTTGTGCGTATGCATATGCTTGAGGCAGTGACCCATTTTGACAAATTTAATAACATCGGAATGACATCCAGGATACCTAACAGATGAGCGAAAACCATTTTATTTAAGTCAATGAACCGAGAGGATTAGAGGTGACTACAAAAAACAGGGCTTGTGGCAGATTCAAAATTAAAGATTAGAAGAGGTTATGGTAGCAGATTTCGATTGAAAAACCAGTGTGGCGGATTCGCGCCTTTTTTGGTATGACGAAATACTTCTTAATGGTCTGACATTTATTTTATCTACCTACAATGACATAAACAAATGAATTTAGTTTTATCGTATGGATATATGCTGCTAATTGTACTGCTACTTCTATTTGAGTGAGCTAATTTCTAGATGAACTAATTTCGAGAACTCTTCTGGATACAGTGTCACGTGTGACAATCAGACATGTGACGTAAAGTATGACGTAATCGCTGGTGATAAATAAACTGGATGAGAGCTTGGAATGGTCGGAATAACGTGTCGATAGGAATGAATCATTTTTGCATGTGGATTCGCTCTTTTATGAGGGAGGCTCGAGGCTACGGGTAATAAAAATATTGCACGGATGCAGGAAATACTCGAAATACAGATGAATGACGAATAAAACGTGTTAACATGGCAATCGCATTCACATACCGGATTATGACAATCATTACATAATTCAATCCATCGGTGGTCCCGCGCTAGACCGGTCTATATGTTCACCTCTTTTTTTCTTTCTACCCGTGATTGCGCCTTAACGCGTAGCAAGTTAACCGAATCTAATTTGATGGTCGGGAAGTGACCCTCTCATTGTATAGGGCACCCCCCAAAGCGTTAAGGGGCATGGGCCTGCCTGGTTGCCTTCCCTTATAACTCCAGCTCACCAGCACTATCTCCACAGCGTTCACATCGCTAACCCGTATCCACCCCCTTCGGGCCCCCATTCTTCCACGTCGTAACGACTTTCACCTTCCGTAATAAAAATAGACTCTCGAGATCATGGGAATTGATTCTCATAGGCGCGCGCATAAGAGACCAATAATATCTACCCACTGAGACCTGAGGTATTTTAATTACGTAATACAAATTCGGTGGAGAGGAAAGTGGTTTATTTGTTTTGTATTTATAAAATTATAAGGAGAGACCACAACGGCACCGCAGCTTTGCTAGACCGAAACGCTGACACCATTGTTAATTTTAACTAAAAATAAATTACGAGAGTGGTTGATTTTGCGAACTGTTCGGCTAAAACGAACTTATCCACCTTCATCATCCTCGCGAATTTGAAGCACACGAAAAATAAATTTTCGATATTAATGATTTTGGGTGTTGGTAAGTGCATTTTAGCCGAACAGTTTGCAAAATCAACTCATTCATTTCTTGTTAATCTCATGCTTTGCTAACCTAACCTTATTTATTGTTAACCTTACGCTTTGGGGGCAATTATTTGACAACGTATTTCGCGTTGACTTCTGCGATAGATTAAAGTCTTTTCGGAAGCAAATGCGAAATATGCTTGGTGCGCTTTGACTTTGTTTGATATTTGATCTCTTGGTCTTTGGTGTATCGATCGTAGCGTGGGTAGAACCAGCCCAATGCCGGCAATAGATCACCATCCTCGTGAACCCCGCCCCTTTCTCCCCCCGTATACAGTAGACCGTATACCCTTTGAATCGCGACCGTGCTCGAGCTCACTAGGGTCATTGCTTTGCGCCACGCAAAAATACACTACTTGGTGGCTCTGTACCGTTCTCACTCACTGTTAGAATTTTGAGATATTTAGTTTTTGAGGTGCATTAAATATTGGTTAAGAACTCACTAATGTAGAAAAAATTAAGGTAGAATTAAATCGCCTTCGTTATTACCTCAAATTTTAAATACAAGTACCTTTTAGTCGACTTACTGCAACGTAACTATTGGCTGAAACAGTTTGAATTATTCAGAGTGCTATGTTCACGGTGTACACAGTGTAACAATGTTCCGATGAAATTTGATTCGTGGATGCAAACCTCGTGGCGCCAACTATTGGTATTTGCTGTCGTTTTATTGGTCTATGTGTCAGCTGTCCACGATGAAATTGTTTTTTATTTTAAAGTCAACGTTTCGATTCATTACATCATTTCAATTTTTTTTGGTGGTGTCTTCATATTTTTTTGAGATTTGACGACAGCTCATTGCTCCTATGGAGACCTATGGAGTTTCCTACATGAGAATTCAGCGACTCTCATTTAAACGGCCACCCTGCATCGAAACGTTTTGACTATTTTTAGTGTATTACCTAATACTTGTTGTAAAATCATAGTTACTTATAGTATCCAGTGCGAGACCGGTATTTTTTTTTTAAATCACCGTAGTGCTACTACAGGTAGTAGGTACTTCTAGTAATCACCTAACACCTACAGGATTACACGCTATAAAAGTGTCTTACTATCGGATTTTAAAATCGCTGATTTTATTTACGTTTAATCAGTTTGTCTCAATTAGGATTACACCCGCCGATATAGAATCAATTGAAATTCTATCGGTTGTATACAATAACTTGAACCCCCTCCCAACACCCGACTGTCCCCACCACCAAAATTTTCATTTTACCCAGGGAAAGTCAGGGCTCCTTGGAGTCTTTTCCACCCAGGGCCCTAGGTAGCCAGTCCACCACTGATTACAACTAATAATTGGTTTCGGCCGTGATGCCTTTTTCGTACACTTTGAAAAAGGCACCAATTCCGAAGGCTGGTGTTTTTATTAACCGACGGATTAAAAGTGTCTTACTATTGGACTTTATTTCACTGATTTATAATTTTATGCAATTAGTTGGATTTCAATTTCTGCCAGTTAAGTTGTAAAATCATTATTTTGTGAGTGAAGGGCCGACTATCAAGTTTAATTAACAGCATTGATGACGTCACGGATTATTTCACAAGTTTGGATCCCACGAGCAATACATAGCAGCACCCTTTTTCTCACCCTTCACCCATCAACCCATTTGCTATGTGAAGTTCGCGCGTTTGCTGCCTAATGGGGCGTCACCCGTTTGTTCAAGCCGAGAATCCGTGTGAAGGCCGATTGCAGGACCTGGTTGCTGTTGCTGGTGTGTTTCTTGCCCGCCCCGGCTCATTGGGTCCCGGCGAACACTAACGGGGTGAATCCGCGACTCCGCAACTAACTTGCTTTATTTAGGTTCGTGAAAGGAAATTCTTATTGTTAGGGGGTGGGGTGAGAACTGGGGAGTGAGGGTGATGTGTGTTAGGTCGTTTTTGTTTTTGTCCCCGTTTTTACTACGGAGGCGCGTGTAGGCCACCCTGCCTGGGTCTGAGCTTCCCCAGGTTGGCTGCTCGAACTAAACGAAGTATTTTCTCGTGCCTGTGATGCGGAATCGGTGGTGATACATTGTGTATGCCACCCTTCTCTGATCACCCCTGTGTGAATATGGGGACACAAATAAACGTTAGGATGAATCGCTGCTCGTCCAGTTCAAAATATTCCAATTAATTTTTAATAATTGTGCAAATGCAGTTTTTAATCCATCACAATTAATATTTTACTGGTATTTTTTCAATTAATTATTTGGAAAACTTTATTTTTTCTCGGAAATTTAATATTACATCCAACCAAAGATGTTCTGCAATGGGACGCAAATAGTGACTGTTTTTAATCGTATAAATGTTTGTTGAATCTAGCCAACTCACCGTCGTGATAACCTTCGTTACGCCGCGAGTTGACATAATTAATGTTAATGCCCAAACATGGCATTAATTATATTAGATATATTTCGGCGTGCCTGTGAGTAATTTCATCTTTTATTTTTCAAAGATATTTTCTTGCAAATTTTCAATTTCTTTCTTCTTAAAATTGCCGTTGCTCTTAGGGTAGGTATCAAGCAATACCAAATATGTAATCGCGGTATCGTTATCTGACGTAGATTTTGTCCATAGTTGTTTTGTTATTTATTTCGTAGTTAATTTTCAAGTATATGAATTAACACCATGCTCATTACATAACGAATTATTCTAGAATTTGGGATTGCTTGGTGCTTTGAACTACAAACACTTTTGAAGCGAGCTGTTTGTTCGGTCAACCTGATTGGTCGGCCCTTTCAGTGCTTCCCAGTCCCCCCATCTGACCAGCCAATCCTATTTTTATTCTGTTTCCCCTGCACGTGACAGGGACGATTTTCGAAAAACGACTTTCGACTTGGATCGACGGTCTGCGTTTTTGCGTAATCGCCCGACAAAGGGATCGAATAAAAAAAATCGGAAATCATTTTTCACGTTTCCTGATCGCCACGACCCCTTTTTTCACTCGTCCGTCGCCGCAAGACGGCGCTTCCGGTCGCGACGAGTCGTGCCACCAAGCGGCTCCCCCCACATTTTTTATTTTATTATTTCGACCGTACGTCTCTTTACCGCGCGATAACACTTTCCCAATTAAAAAATGCGAATTGTCGCAAACCGACAGAGACTGCCCCCAGTTTTGTTCATCCCGTGCCGGGGTCATATATCGCATGCCATCCCTCGCTCGACTTCCACCCACTTCCCACCAGTGTGGGGTTCGTTCCTTTTAAAAATTGAACCGGTTCCAGTTCCCGTTCCTCCGATGAAAAAAAAAGAACCAGTTCCCGTTCCAGGTCCTACATAAATTAAAAGGGCGTTCTAATTTCTTTTTCAAAAGGAACCTGGAACTTCTTTGTTCCTTCGATTAAAAAAAAAAAAATAAAAAATATTTTGTAAATTACCTTGTATAATACGTTTGCATAATATATATTGAACAAATGCGATTTTAATTTTAATTTTTTGCGGACACAAAACATAATCTTTAGCAATTTCTATTTGATGCTGTAGAATTCTTCACTTTGGGCAATTGTACTCGTACAAAATTGAAGGTATTGCCAAATGTAACTATGAATTCAGAAAAGGAACCCCGTTCCAGTTCCTAAAAAAAGGAACCAGTATCCATTCCAGATCCTGCAGAAATTAAAGAAACCTAGACGCTCCTAAGTTTCTCAAAAAAGGAACCAGTTCTTAGGAACGGAACTTTTCCGTTCCGTTTGTACCCCAACACTGCTCCCCACCACTTCATCTATAGATAGGCCTATTTCGGTACACTGCCATCAGAAGGTGAATTACGACCGGAAGTGTCCTCACTCCTGGTACAGTGTCCACGTACGACGCTGGCTGCTGAAGCGGAAGTCGAGGGATCCGGATACGTATGTGTACCCGTTCGTTTCTTTTGTGTGAGAGCCCGGGTTGTTAGATCACCACCCTCTCATACCCTGATTTCCCCTCCCCCATTTTGAAGCGCATGCGCTGTGCTGTCGAGCCGGATGCGTAGTAGGCTCCAATATAAATCTCACTAACCCCCTATCTATAGCGAATAAACATTGTAAATGCAAGCCGTACGTACATCTTGTAGGTGAACTGAGCCTCAAATTTGTCTGGCGTATTTGGCCGCGTGATGGCGCCAGTGTTCTCAGTTGGTGGTCCTTAGGATGTTATTTGGTTGATGAATCCAATGGCCGAAACGTTCAGCTTGCTTTCCCTGAATTTCGAAAACTACGAGTATGCATTTGCGAATAATGTACCATGGTGCTTATTCGAATGGATCCATACACCTAACATTGTCATGAGTACAGTGATTGTGTTAAGCAGTGATTGAATTAATTATGCTTTTGATCCTGCCATTTTACTTAATCTAGGATATGCGATTGTACGTTAAACGTATAAATTCAGCTTAACAAAACAAATTTCATTAGCCTTAGAAAAATCATCAGCCAAACAAATTAAAATAATTTGCATCATAGAGTGACTATAATTTTGGAATATTGTGAACGTTATTCTAAGCTGCGAAAGTCAATCAAAAGATATATTGTTGCTAACACCAAAACAGAGAAACAATTATAAAATGGGCAGACAGTAAAAAATTGCATTTGTTTTTAAATCTTGTCGTGTGGTGGCGCCACCCACCACGTCGTTTATCTCCCTTCTCTCCCCACCCCCACCACCACTTGGCCATAACGACAACTATTCTTTCATCCAATGTTTTTAGTGTTGTTGCTCTGGGGTGGCCAGCGTAGATCATCGTCGCCTCCACTGTAATAGTGTACGCTACCCATTCAAAGGGGGAAACGTGCGTCGGACATATTCAAATGAGAATCTATTTAATTACGAATCATTGAACGCGATTGTTTGTCCGTTGGTCGAAGTGGGGGGTCCGCTAGTGGGGGCAACAGCAGCGGGGATCCCCTGACCCCTCTTTTGTAGCGAGGTGAGGAGTGGGCGGTGTCGGGGGAACCGGAAGTGCCGGCGTAAGACTGATGGCACCGAGAGAGAGAGAGGTGGTCGTTAAGGACAATTTCTCATGCCGTAGATTTGCGTGGGGTTATTTTAGGGGACATCCCGAAATGGGTACAGAGTCGTGATGGCGGGAAAGGGTGCATCGTGGTAAAATGAGCGAGAAGGGGTTTTTCGGTTCAATATGTTAAGGGGGTGGAGATTGGGCGGGAATGGAATAGAAATGGGTTTAGTGACGCGTAAGGGGGTTTGCCGGATTTCGATTGGAGTTCAAAGATTTATCGTTCGCGTTTGTGGCGCCACTTCAACGCTGGGAATATTTGCCGTCTGATTTATTTTTTGAATTTATTTATTTTTATTTTTATATAACTGTTGGTAGATCTCTAGAAATGTCAGCAGATTAAGACACATTTCGTCATAACTTCAAAATATTTTATTTTGAAGTTCTTTGTATTTGCTGTCCTACCGTGTACAAATTCGTCGAATGCTTTGCCGAAATGACATGATGCGTTACAAGAAAGCATCAAGGGGGAGGATTCAAACTTTCTTTAAATGTGTCTGTTTTTTTAAACCCTGAAAGTCCCTACGACTATGTTATCGATTTTTTGGTACGAATACTCATGTGAGGTAAAAAGTGATACAGTGGTACAATTTTTAAAAAACTTATTTAATCCAAAATTGAATGAAATAAACATGGTTATGCCATATGCCAGAGGTACCCTCTGAAGTCAAATAGTCGAACCAGTCATCAGGCCGGAATGAATCCCCAATCGTGAACGAGATTATAACGAGATTCGATCACGCGAACGGTGTGAATCCACGCGGCTTATAATTATTCATCCACTGTTTTTCACCCCACGCCATATTTTAATCTCTTTTTAATCGATATATATAAATGCGGCGTTTTTCCGAATAATGCTTTAATGAACTGCGGCGTGACCACGACGCGGTGCGTCATAGCTGAGGCCGCACCTGCCTAGTCGTCGACTCGTCGTGCATCTGCGTCGTTTAGCCCTGGACACTGAGATGGAAAAAAGAGTGTCCGCACTCTCCCTCACATCCCACCCGTTCTCCGCTCTCAACTGGCATCCTCACATTTTTTCCTCGTTACCCTCATATGACCCCCGTCACGTTGGCTTTTAAAATTCCGTAAATATACTTCATAATTTATTTTGGTCATATTATCAAAACATGGATTTTTCCCACGACGAGTGAATTGGTTCGCGCACCAAAATGTTTTTTTTTTGCATTTGTTGCCCCAACAAGTAATTCATTGAATTAATAACGAATTAATGACAAGTTTATGATTTGTTGATAAATTGGCCATTTGAAAACAAATATACGATTTCTATCTTTTTTTTCCTTGAATAATTTACCACAAAAGGATGTTTCTACATACACGTACATATACGTGATGCTTTCGAACTGAGTCGCGAAGCTATTTTTTTAATTTTCATGGGACACTCTACTGTTCTTTTAACGTCCAATTTTAAAGTTGTGTACCGGTAGATTTATTTGGAAGTAGTTCATTCGTTTTAAATTCGGGAATTTATTTTGAAATCAGCAATTTATCAGCAAATCACAAATTTGTTATAATCGCGGTCACATATTTTACGCGTTACTCAGCAAATAATTTTTTTTTTTAAGTCAGCTAATTTTAATTCATGTACCTCGTTTGCAAAAAACCTCGAAACAATACTCGTTTGCAAAAAAAAAAAGTAAAAATAAAAATTTATGGGTCTCAGGCGGATATATCCTGCATAAAGCAGTTTCGTACAATCGTGGACATCTGCGTATTGGAAAAGGATGGAGGAAAAAGGGGGATTATACGGGGTTAGGTGGCTGGGATAAGGGAGTGTTGGATGAGGGTAGAACGGTGCCAGCGATACGTGGGCGGGGGAGTTTGTTTCACCGCAAAGCGGAGCGTGATGATCGGACGATGACATCTGGTCAGTGTGGACGGTCGGTGGCTAGCGCTGGCGTCAGTCGGGGGTTGGGAACTTGGGAGGAGTACTAATAATATTCGCAAATTATGCAGCGGGCAGGCGTTAAAATGTCGCACTTTTTGAAATGAGACTATCTCGGCGGTAGATCGGCGTGTTAGCGTGAATGTTTGTGCAATGCGGAACAGACGGGCTTGTTCGGGAAACACTGGTTTTCGACACCGTACGTGCTGGTCGGCACCTCGCTCGACCAAACTCGCGTCACCTGATGTGGCATGTGGGGGTGTGGCTGATATCGCTGGGCGAATGAATGTAAATGTTTCTGCTGGGATAAGCGGTAGGCAGGCCACTGTTGCAAACAAGATTTTATTAATGCATCTGATACTTGCAAAAGCTATTTTTGATTCAGGAAAACATTTTTGTAATAATAGCACATGAGTTTTTTCTTCAAAAAATCAAACTTTAAAAAAACGCAAGTTAGGGTTTAATGTATATAAATATCGACTTGGAGACCATAAATTTGCAATCCCACGTTCTAATTAACAAGAAAAAGCCCTACTAAACCAAAAATACCACCAAGTAAAATTTGGAAATAAATCAATAGTGTGATAAAAGTGCCCCATGCACGGGTTTACATTAACGAGTACATCTCATCGTAGCCAAAACGGTTTGCAATCGATTGCGGTGCGGGCGATTCCGGGTTCGATTTGCGGTGAGGGCTTTCGTTTGCGCCTCTCGTAATGCGGCCTTCACATTTTGACATATCTCCACGAGAGGTTCATATTTCTCCTGCAGCGATTGGAATTCACTACATTGACTGTAAATAAAATTAAAATAGAAATTATAAAAAAATAATTTTGAGCCATAAATGAATGTCGGTGCTATACACCACTTTGCCTTACCAATCACTTGTCAATGAGCCAATAGTTTCATCCGAAGGCCGCCAATCACAACACAACAGCAACACACAATCTGCCCAGTTGTTATACGTTTAAGCGAATTTATGAAAAACCAGTTTTTGCCTTCAGTTCTGTTTCGACTTCTTCAAAATTGTGACAAGCAGATCCCTGTCACTATCGCCATTAGAGTGATGGGGTTAAGTCCTTACCCCCATAAAGACCTACAAACAATAGCTTGCCCTTATAGGCCAATATTCGAGTTTATATATACAGCGATATCGACATGACCTAGCCCCCCCTTTCGCGTGATATACACAACGCCTACGTCTACAAACAGTATACGTTATTATTATTTCTTATTTTTTACATTCTCCCTTACTGGTTAGTCGCTTGTTTATGTGTACAGCTCAGGGTGACGTTTCAGACAATAGGCGCTAGAGACGGCGTGAATAGTAGGCCTATAATCCCATATAATCCCTTTGGCCGATCGGCGCGTTTATTACCATTTTAATTATACACAAAAGCCTGGACATGTTCCCCCGGTGTTTATGATTTTGACAAGTGACAAACTGACAATAAAAACAACAACAACGAATCCATTAGCTCTTTCACCTAGCGTTGCGTTTTTTTCCTATTCAACACAATGCCCGCTCGTCACTAATTCAATCCCGAGTGGAGAAAAGCTGATCCTCCCCCAGTACAAGGGTGCCAGATACGTGTAATTCACTGGGATTTCATTTTGTTATTCCGGCTTTTAATTACCATTTATTTAAATTGGGCGTATCGTGTGTTCGACCGATTTGCTTCTTAATTCTGTCTAATGCGTGCGCGTATGTTCGAAATATACAACGTTTGAATTGACGTTGTTGTGTTCCCTTCCCCTCTAATACCTGCGTATATGCAGGTTCAATTCGATTTTCGAATATAATTCGTGGACGCTGCCACGCATGGGATCAGGAGGATTTTAAAGTACCATTTAAATAAATCCAATCTACCGTATATGCTGTAATGCACCTGGAATATTGTTCAAGCGTTTGGTGTTATTGCCGTAGTGCTTGCTTATTAAATCGAGTTTATTTTGGTATAAGAAACGGGGTTTGAAAACTAGGATAAAAGTATTTAAAAAAATGCTAAAAAATAGGCAGCCAAAAAATATCGACAATATTTAGACAATCGCAATTAAAACATTTCTATATAAAAATCATCAACGCCGAAAGCTCGCGTTTCTTATTTATGCTGTAACAGACGGATTAAAAGTGTCTTACACAGGATTTTATTTAAGTGATTTATAATTCATTTTATGCAATTGGTTGAGTTTCAGTTGAAAACATTTCTTGCAATATTTGTATTTTCGGGCGACGGATACGTTTCGCATTAATTATATCCACTCAGGATTTCAAATATTTTGATGTGTGGAGGAGACACGATTGCGTGAATTATAATTTTTTGTGAAGTTTGCACTGTCACTTTTTGTGTTACGTGCATTTGACGTGCGTTCACGAATTTGTTCAGTTTGCGTTTCCATTTTCTGCACTTCTGCAGAGAGACAACGCCGAATTTTTTAATTAGACCGCCACGCGAGCAAGAAACACGTGCACAAATTGGAATTGGTAGGGGGGCGTTGGTCGGTGGACCCGGGCACACGCGAGAACAGGAAACGCGCAAACCGCCACTCGGATATGGAAATAAACATGGCGTCCGGTTGCACTGTCAATTTTCGTGCATTGTGTTAGGTGCAGGCTCACGGATCTGAAAATTAATTTCATTGTGGCCGCGGCGAGCAGCGCGCCGTTTTCTACAACTTTTCCACTAATCTGTCGATATCGGTGGCTCGGTGGGTTTTTTAATGAGCGCACGTGTCGACGTTTGTTCCTGCGTGTACACGTGGCCGAGCACGAACTGTGGTCGGCCGATCGAGAGAATAATCACGGGGCATAACCCCAGCGTTTCCCTCCTCGTATACCCCCGCCACCTATTCAGTAGAGCTGGCGTTACCTCTCGTTAAACCCCGGGCACCTTTCACGTACCCATAGGAAGATCGTGACGTGTAACGAAACATAAACGGGAACGGGTGAATTAAATAAAAACGAATTACAAAATCTCATTTTGTGATTTAAGTAACTATCTCGTTCATCGTTCCTCACTTGGTTCGGCAATTAAAAATTTTATGTGCGTGTTATCTCATCATTGTTGGCACGGTAGTACATAAAAGCTGTTAAATAATCATTTAACAACAAAAATGAATTTTGTTTTACCGCTTAATTCAATTGAAATATCTTATACAAAAGAAAACGTCAAGACTTTAGTCAGATATCGTACAGTTATAATTGTTGTATATATCGAATGTTTAAATATGAGTTGAATGGCAGTTCGAAAACAACTGAACAAACATATAATTTGAAATCCTGTTTTTCAGTTTATTCTGCAGTGCACTTGGAATCGTCGACCATCTCGCGTGTACGTGGCGCGTTTGATATATAAGAAAGACCAGTTTCTGGTTGGTGGACGACAGGCGCACTTACATCACGGTCTGCTCCTGCCAATCCGTCGTGGGACTGCCTGGACCCTCGAGAGGGCGGCCAGGGAAGACGTAGTAGGAAATTATTATTATTATTAATTTACAAATTACATAATACAAATATAACATATAACATAATATGCAACTTGTCATCACCCCTAGCGGGGGAATCTCCCACCCCTTAGCCGGACCGAAGCCTTGGCTATTTGTTAGCATCAGGGAACCATTCGACGATACCCTTGCGCACAGAAAAGGAGTGTCACAGTGTTATAGTCAGGCCCTTAGCTAGATAATTGTTATGCATGTGTTGTACTTAAATGTATTGTCACTTTCATGTTTTGAGGAGGTGGGCGATAACAGTGAGTCTTATGATAAGAATCGTGAATCTGATTGATCGACGAATTCTCGGGCTGCGGAAAGAAAATGAACTTTTTTTTTTTTTAAATCGCTCTGAATCGCGTGATCACGGATGTTATTATAGTCGCGTTAATTTCTGAAACAAAAATGTTTCTCTCGCGAATGGACTTCATGGAGACGAATGTAATTATTGATTTTCGCTTTAGTCCTCAGATAAGGTTGCTTTTAAATTCCTGCGGGACTATGATTGTGTTTTTCCTTTTGAAGTTTAGCTGTAGAATTCGATCTTTTACGTTCTTAAAATCGAATTTTACGTTGTGTACTTTATAAAGGTTGATCCTTTTTTAACGTGCGACCAAACTAATATCAGATCGTTTGAATGAATCCACTGACTTCTGATAGTATTTTAAAATTAAATCGAATTTTTTTCAATTATTTCAAAGCTAGGGATCAGGTCGCCCACTGACCATTGGCCTATACAGGGCTACTGGCAACACGATGTAATTGTAATTTCTCCATATTTGCTTCTTACGGGATGGGGTGGTGGCAACCAAGAAAAGCAACATGTAATTCATTTAAACTCTTCCATGAATCCACAGTATGTACGCGTATGAAGACAAAAATAATTTTTTTAATTTGAGACGTACTTGTACATTAATATTCTGTATAGATGTACGTGCGTAATAATTATATTTTTGTCTTCGTAACATTTGCAAATTATTTTATTTCCTTCCATTGATGACGCAATTGCAGGCCCAATATTAACCGATGGTGCGTGCACGCGCCCGTAGATCAATCGAACCCTTTCGCGGGGATCATTTTCATAATTGGACAGCGTTCGCATTCGATATGGGGGCGGCCGGCGACAACCACAATAATAGGAGCTGCGCGCCAACTGTTCGTCTCGTATTTTATTCAAATTCGCATGTAAATTAGAAATTATTTGTCCATCGATCGGTCGGCCGGCTGGTGGTGGCCGGGCCAGGCGCCGCCGCCAACCGACCGCCGCGCTGGGGGTGGTATGGGCTAGGGGGGAGTTCGACGACGGGTGGGGCAGGGTCAGACGCGCACGCACCTCGTACTTCACTTGTCATTGCTGTAATTCGGCGGACAGAATGGGAGCACGTGCCTGGGGGTGAGGGCACCTGCCACCCCACTCCGCCTATCTCGAAACCCCTTTTTCGAGATTATTGTTTCCAAATCGGGAGTTTTCGGAGCGCTATATTTATAGTTCCACACCCAGTTTATAAAAAAAATTACTCATGAAACCCCGCAGTAGCATTTAGGCTATGTAATTCAAGTTTCTCGAGCGCACTTGAATAACGTTCTGTTCAGATGGGATTTCTTATAGAGTATTTTTGTGATGCCAAGGGTGATGGAGTTTTTTAATGCTTTGGTCTGTGCACGGAACAGAGCACTTTTTCGTTATGTTATTGGGATCTTTTATATTGGATACATATTGATGCATATTTTTTCCTTTTTAATAAATTTATATATAATTTTATTTTTTTACTATTTTATTTTAAAATTGTTATTTTTATGCAGTAAATTCTCTGGATTAAAAATATTAGCAAAAATGAAGGTTTAGAGATGGGGAACTGCCAATAAAAGACACCTCATTGTATATCTATTTTTTAATCGGGCATTTTATTGCAAAGTAAACAATTCATTAACAAATTTTTGGTCAGAAGTTGGAAATGTGAGCCTAATACGAGTATTCAATTTTAATGTATAATGAATTTTTATGCAACAAACGTAATTGGCAGCAAATGACTACCGGTAGTAAACTAAATTACCCAATGTGTTTTCGTGTTAGAGTGTGTCTGCAATCGCTAGTCGGTGCGATAGAGAGAATTAGAGATAGAAGAATAGGTCACTCTAAAATGGTCGATGTACCACATTGTAAAGAAAACCCCTTCTTGAACTCCTATTTTCCTCGAGTGTGCC
>JAUJYS010001985.1:0-15841 GCA_033995665.1 Melogona broelemanni
GCCGGGAATCGAACCCGGGACCGTCGGCTTCGTAGCATGTCCCCATACCCACTGAGCCGTCGGTTCGTACAAATTTTTACAACATTTGACCGTTTAAAATTGGAAGAATAAAATTACATCTATTTTCGACTTCAACTATTCCAATATCGCGTGTAACCAAATTTTGCACCTCTGAAAACTATAGAAAATTCCTTCCCCAATATCGGACACAGCGATTACCTAGAATAGTGATGTTTCCAATGGTCTCCCCACGATTGTTGCGGCTGATGCATTTGTAGAGACCGTAATCCGCATCGCCGATGTCGGTGATAATCATGGTCAGGTTTTCTTTGTAGCTGTTGTACGTCCGGTTGATGTGGTATTTACTGCTCGGGTCGATGATCCTGTCTTCGGCTGTAAGCCAGTCCGTCAGCGATTCGGGAAACGCCTCGACCACGCACTCGAGATAGGCGGAGCTCCCGCTAACGGTTATCACCTTCGGATTACGAATTTTGATGAACGGTCGGACTAACCAAACGTCGAAGAAAAAGAACAAAAAACTATAAACAAACCTTTTCTCTGCGAACGTATTAATATTAATAAAAACGCATAAATTTTAAATATTTGTTTTAGCTTTCACAAAGCATTTTTATTTTGTTTCCATTTCAACGAATGTAACATTAAATAAGTAATATACGATAGTAAGTAATTTTAATATAATTGCTAAAATTTTATATAATTTGTAAATAATTTTTTAAGATATCTCTTTTTGTGTAAACCTGAAATCTGAACGGATAATGGGTTACTGACTCAATCAACCGCAACTCCTAAACTCACACGTCACTTCCAGGTTCATCGTTTTGATGTCCATCGGTGGAACGCCGTTTGACGCGATGCACAAGTAGCTCCCCATGTGTTCTCTGCTCACCGAATAGAGCTCCAACGAGCTGCCAGCCATCGTACTCGCTGAGAAACAACGTATTGGTCATGTTAAAATGCGATTCATGCTATCGTTTAATTCCCGGGAAAGGGAGACAAAAAACTAAAGCCCAAATTGAAAAAAAAAAAAATAGATATTTAGTAGGTGTCTTACTTTTCCAAGACCCAGCCGTGATTGGTCGCCCGTCCTCCCTTTTCCACGTGACGTCAGCAGGCGGTTGTCCAGTGGCAGCGCACTTCATTCTAACGTTGTCGCCTTCTTCGACCGAAATGACTCTGGTCATATCTCTGTCGATAATTACTGGTGGAACTATAAGCATGCAACGAAACCGAATTCCATTTAACGGCAGATTCGGCCCACACACGAAAAATTAAATCCAAATATTTCGAGAAAAAAAAAATTCATTGCCAATTTTTTGATTTATCATTTTGTGCAAACAAAGATAACAGATTATAACACCAAAATCAATTCTTTTACGACACGAACTTTTTATGTTCAAAGGATTAGCGTAAAAATATTTCATCAATTTATGGGACGCTCCAAACAGCGTTCTCGCAAGCCACCTATCCAAGTTCGCTTGTCATTCGTCGCAAAAAACTAATTTACACGATTGAATTTATTTTTTAAAACTTTAATTTAAGTCGAATTAATTTTTAAGTTAAAATTTATGTTTTAAAGGATTAGAACTACCAACAACTGCTAAAATGACCCAGTATACATACATGGCTGCAAGGGATGCAGTTGCTGGCGCAACCAGTTTAACAAATGGGACGAGAGAATAGCGCAGGCACCGGCGCAAAGAAGCGTTGACACGCATTACGTTCCATGCACCGTATAAAACCAGCTCATTTGTGGCCGATCGAACAGTATTGGCAAAAAGATTTATATAGACTAGAAACTCAATTTGTCTAAGCCGCTTTGGGATCATTTTCACAGCTGTGTCTCAAAGGGGGGGTATTGGGGGCGATTGGGGTTATTTGGCAAGAGCTGGTGGCGGATGGCACCAAACCCCTCCCCCACCTCCCGTCTCCACCGTGATTAAGTCTGCGAAAACCAACTGGCTCATGAAGTCGAGGTTTGGAGCTAACTGCACTGTAGAAGTACTGCAACAGTTTGAAATAAAAAGAGAAAAACTTCCAAGCGGATCTGTCAAGTTTTCTCACCCAACAGTGAGTCCGCTTTGGAGCCGTTGATCATCCAGGCGCTGATGCCGTTTGCTCCTGCGAAGAGAGATATATATACGCAGATAGAGTCGATGTTGCGAGAGAAATTCACATGAGCAACGGGGAAAAAAGCAATCACAAGGTTCGCGCGCACTCCGAGCGCAACAGGGTGAATTTCCTCCTGTGACAAAAACCCATATTGATCAAATTCGAATTTTTTGTCGTATTGCCTACTGTGATCTAATAGAAAATTTCGAAATAGTTAGATAAATTATTTCTAAATTCAGAAATTTTTCGTTCATTTCTTTCTAAATTCAAAAATATTCAGATAACCTCTAACTAACTTTTAAAACATTCGGATAATCACTTTCTAAAATCAGAAATATTTCGGTGATTTCTTTCAAAATGAAAAAAAAAATTGGATAATTTGTTTCAAAATTCTACAATACTCGAATAATATATTCGGCAATGTTCATACTTGATGGAATCATTAACATACATGTAAAACCAGAGAGATGACAACTCAATTAGCTAAAATTGCGCAGACACAATTTAAATTAATACTACTATTTTTTTTCTTCTTTTAAAAATCACCGTAGTGCTAATCACTACAGAATTGTTGCACCCTCGTGTCTCTATGGAGATATGTGAGGGGCAGGGAAGGGGAATGGCAGATGGTATAGACTGGCTGCAGGATCCACCCCTAAGCTCTGGATTCCATAATGGAAGCTTAGGGGTGACACCACTACTGCGGCTCGTCGAATAAACGAGAGCATCTGCCGATAATCGAACCCGGGACCGTCCGCACCGTAGTCGGAAGCATTACCGACTGAACTAAACGGTTTTAAGTCCGCAAAGACTCGGATTTGATCAGCAAGGCATTTTTTTTTCAACAATCTTTGTATTGTAGCTAATGAGTTTTGAAAAAATCATACGTAATTCTACGTATCCGATTGAGTTTCTCCATTCATAAACTGTATAGCGCCGTCTTCCGGAAAACCAACGAATTGAATGCTTGATTTTGCTACCGTGATCAATCGATAAAATATGTTTAGACACACACCGGCCTGATAGCGATCGAATAAAGCATTTGGCCGTGGCGTCGATTGTCCAGCAATGCCATCTTCATTTGTATCGATATTAGACTAGGTGTCACAGGAGGTTTTAGTTAGAAAGCCCTCCTGCGTTCGATTCACAGACAATCGAGATCGCCGAAAAGATTTTTCTACCTCAGAGACGAACTCCTCAGTAGGCGAGCAGCACTATTTTTTACGTACAATCTCTATCGTTTCTTACCTGGTATGCCTGGCTTGCCGTCAGTGCCGTGTTTCCCACGGGGTCCGGATAGCCCTGAAATAAAACAGCTGTCATTACTCGTATCATCTACAGCTAACTCATCTCACGGAACCAGGCTTACAGAGTAAAGCAGGCGGCAGGATGAAAATAAAATACAAAATATTTTTTTTGGTTCTTAGAAAGCAAACACGTTTGCAAGAGTGCTATGAATGCAAACACTGCTTGTTTAAGCAAGTATGTGCAAATATTTGCGCGAAAGAAACTTGTTGGAATTGTTTCTGAAATATCAACATTTGTAGTATTGGGATGGGGGAATGAAGCTACATTTGTAGTATTGGGATGGGGGAATGAAGCTACATTAGTATCGCCTTAGGTGCGCTACTTGTTGACACGGAGGTACTCAATGTTAAGCAATCAAACAACGTCAGGAAATAAAAATAATAATAGAAATTTATGCGCGTTCGCACATTGAGCAAAAGAAAACGTAGTTATGTTTATGTTTATGCACAAGGTAATGAAAACACTCTGCTTTCTACTTTAATTTGCGGACATTATTTTTGCATCACATGTATGACGTTATAGTCAATGAACGGCTTATAATGACGTACCCCTTTCGCCTTTTGGCCCGGAAGGTCCTTGCGGTCCCATCATACCATGTCGGCCTAAATGATTAAACATGAACTATAAATTATAATTTTCGAATACCACACCAGAATGATGACATTAAAACACTAATTGCGAACAATAATTATAAATTTAAGGCTTAATAAACCCTAAACGTTGTTAAATGAACAGGATTAAAATACTTAAACATAATATGCGCGCAAAAGCGTGTATAAAGTGTGCTAATAAAAATTATGAAGACATTTTGCTTGCGGTTTATCAAAACAGCTATTAAGCGTTAATGATGAACGATTAATGAATATGCTAATGAAAATTATATCGACATTTCGCTCGCAGCTTAGTAAAACAGTAAGTAAACTAATACACACGCTAACGGTTAACTGAATAATCCGACCATCATATCGTCAAGCACATTTATTTTCAAAGTGATCGAGTATAGAGAATTTTCGCGATGCGAGTTGCGGCAGCATTTGTTGCCCCGTGATAGAGCAATCACACACAACGCGCGTGTATTGCAGGATAAACCTTTCATAGGGGCATATAAGTAATCGAGCCAGAACGTTTCTATACAAATTTCCAGCAAGCAAATTTCCAGGTGGCAGCGCTTAAGGTTACGGCAGCACTAGATTCTTCCAGCCAGACAGCTTTGATATCGAGTATGCGCAGTATATTCTCATTTGCGTTAGTATTATTTGCGTTAGTATTCAATCGTCAACGCTGGGATAAATCGCGACAAAATGAACGGAAAATGCAACTTTACAGAACACCAAATTATATATAACAATACCGTCATTTCCATTAGTTCCTGGTCGTCCTGGATCCCCGTGTCTTCCATTCAATCCGTTAGTGCCATTCTTGCCATCGATTCCATTATTTCCAGGAACGCCATCGAGACCAGGCGAACCATCAACGCCATCAAGTCCATCCAATCCCGGATTCCCAGATTCACCTTTAGCATGAAAGAAAAGTAAGTTTTAATTACTCAAAATATTTAGCACTGTATTAAATCCTACACGTCAATTAGTAGATTACAAAACATTTATATAACAAATACGTAACGAATTATAATATGGCTGAAACCGTACACTATTTAACGTAGATGGTAGTTGCGCCTCAAAATTTGAAAGTCTCAGTCAGTCAAGCAGAAGTTTTGACAATGTGATAAAATTCCTTCCCAGAAATATATGGAATAATAGAGCAAAATAAATTGCAATGCCTTACAAAGCCATAGAAGCAGAGTGTCCGCTGTATACAGGATAACACATTTTTATGGAATCAGTTTCAGATAACTTATTTCTAGAAACATAATAGATAAAATTGAGCCTCTCCCAGAATGTTTATCCTAAAAGCCATTTTGTGCGCCCGTGGCTTCAAAAAATCCTCCAAAGACCCTGTGTACCTATCCCTGTATCTGTATATGTGTACCCTGTGTATCTATCGGATTATAAATAGACTACTCTTGCATGCGCGCGAGATCACGAGAAATAAAATCAGCTATTAGTTTATTCAAAACTTTCCAAATATTTCCGAAAACATTTACGCAATATGAGTAACTTTCTACACGGGCTATGCAAGTATCGTGACAAGTCATAGCATTGCGTAAAACATATGTTCAGAGAATTAAATGAAATATTATTCTTCAATTCCGAATAAATTAGTTTTGTGAGAACACTGTTGAAAGGTGACGGTCAAGAACTGGGCCTTAGGAGTGTGTCGGATTTCCTCTTTCGGAAATCTGAGTTTGAAGAATTTATAACCAGAGGCATAGATAAAAGAGAACTCCTATCTCTATAAAAGTTTAGCCCAGAATACTTTAAGGCGACCATAGCTTCCGTGCCAACTATAGAATGTCAACTAGATGCAACTGAGACCCGAGATTGTTTTTTTATCGTTTTACAATATAGACTTACAGCGTACGATCAGGAAATGCTCAAAAGGAGAATATACGACCACGCTCATTCAAAATTGTAATAGAGCCACGCATAAAATCCTTGACATTACCATACTCATTAAACACACATGCTGCTCTATAACCGGTGCTCGAGTTCCTAGAGCATTTTAGAATGACTAAAGTGACATCTGACTAACTTTTGAGATAGCATGTCCATTGCCTATTTACGAGGTGTACAGTATAAATAGTCACCTTACATATAATTATTTTTTATTACCACTTATTTATAATAAAAAAAAAATATTCCGTATTACGTTTTCTATCGTTACGCGGGGAAAATGACAATTTCGGGCAGATATCCTAATATCAAGAATAGAAAAAAGTTAATATAAAGCTACAGATCTGTAATGGCCCTGAAAGTAACTTAAATCCATTCTTAGTTTATTATCAAGAAGCAACAAAATATTTTCTCTGCTTAATTTTATTGTTGGAAAGTTCAGTTTCATTATCCCGGTTGAGCAATCCTGCCCATTACAATTCGGGCAAAATGAATAGAGGAACGCCGCAGATCTTTCTACCTAGCAACTCATGCGTATGTGTAAGCATCAATACTGGAAGTGCGCCATGCGGTACCGCTGGATCCCAGGAGTACACACAAAGGGGAAATAATGAAGCTCAACCGACCCGCTACCGCTCTGCCCAACCATCCATCAAAGCACGTAATTGGACTCTGGTCAGTTGCTGACACGTGAAGACGCACCGGACTCACACAGGGGACTCTCTCTCTCGGACAAGGATCGAATTAATGCCCGGTATCGATGGCCACATGTATAGAGGTCACGTAGCCTGGATCCTCCCCTTGCCCCCACTCACCTTCCTCCGGTACCACCACACAAGCATAGGCCAATATCGAAACTTGCGGACGTAATTTGCGCCCAGCTGGAGGTTTCGGACGGAAATCCCGAATTTTCAATGCGCTCGCAATTTTTGTAACCGTTTTTGATCAAGTAATTTGCTCATCGCTTTTGCGTACTGGCGGTGCCCGGGCCTTTGAATCGAGAGAGGGCACCGGGGAATTTGGTTGTCGATGCTGCCGCGAGAATTCTAAGGAGACACGTACTTACGAGGTCGCCGCACGAAATGGGTTACATTTAGCTAAGCTTTTGGAATGAAATGTCGTTGGGGGGCGGTTCAATTCATACGATGGAGGTTTTTTTCGATAACTTTTGCATCGTGGAATCGCTATCTTGTTTAGAACAATCGCACCCGTGACTTTTGACATTTCCAGCCCGTCAGATTTATTTTTTTTGACGTATGATATGTCTTTGGTCACAGGTAAGCGGTCTAGTTTCAAATATTTTGATGAAACGGAAGTGGCGTCTTAGGTTAGCGACACATTACGGCAAATAGAAATGAACGATCCAAAAAACAAATGTAGAATATAAGGAAAAGTGAATGAATATTTAAATGAACGGGAGATTGTTTTTAAAGGGTAATAACGAAACTAAATGTGTAGGCGATCACTTACACTTGCACGGGACCCACGACGTATTACAAGTTGCGGCCGTACCCCTTTTTATATAAATCACCGTAATGCTAATCAGTACAGGATTTCTATCCCTCGTGTCGCTATCGCGGTATGTGAAGGGCAGGGAAAGGAAAAGAAGGGGAATGGCAGCTGGTATAGCCAGGCTGCAGGATCCACCCCTAAGCTCTGAACGCCCTAATGGAAGCTCAGGGGTGACACCAGTACCGCGGCTCGTCGAATAAACGAGAGCCTCTGTCGGGAATCGAACCCGAGACTGTCCGCATCGCAGTCGGATAAGCATTACCGACTGGACTAGCCGACCGTACATTGAGATCGTTAAGATCGTTTGGTACGTGCGTTAGGCCTCTTGGAAATGAGGACTCGAAGGAGATTAACGTGGAACGATCCATCGTATAAACTGCCCAGTAAAAAATTAAAACATTACGTGCGCATGTTCATTCGATGTCAATTGAATGAACACGATGGGTTCAATATTTTATTCCGGTGTACATTAATGCTCAATAACATATTTAACAGTTGAATAAAATATGATTTTTTTCTTAAGCCTCATTTCAAATTCCCGTTCATTTACAAATTTACAAATTCCCGTGCAATATTAAAAATATCGATTTTAAAATATCGATTCATCATCATCACGGATGCCATTTAATTTTAAAAAATTGAAATACCGGGAAAACTACTCCCGGTTTCACGTTCGAACGGTTTGGCCAAAATGACCGATTCCAAACAGTTAGGATTAAGGCGCAACAGACCTCGTAAGCAATTTTTCTACGCGTGCGCGTTCGTAATTGATGCTCCCCAATTTGATTATAGATCCCGCTTCTCCAATTCCCAAATCTCATTAAGCCAGGCAGCCTAAGTGCCCAGTGTCACACAAAAAAACACATGTATCTTAATTAAGTGTAAGAGGTGATGCGCGCGCGTGTGTTCGTCGTCGTGTCTGTGTACATAGCCTTTGGCGGTGTCCTCCTGAAGGCTAAGAGTCACGCTTTCGCGAGCCAGTTGCCATCAGCGGTCCTTTAATTATGCAAAGCCCACACACAGACTCAAACACTCGGTGAGTATGGAATACAATGATAGGGGTCTTAATCGGTCGATCGAAGATTATCGATCATCCGATGATGAATCGGTCCCGGCAACAATGCGTATTGAAAAGTTTTATCTTATTAAGCAGTTTGCCTCCTCGTCAAAAAAAGTGTTTTAATTGGAGGGAGGCTTTGCCAGCTACTACCGAGCAAAGATATTGAGTTTGATATTACCTTTGGGACCTCGAGGACCTGGTAATCCTGGAAAACCCTGTAAAGATAAATTGTGTACTGAAAATCACATTTAAAAAAGCACTATTGAAATTGAGTTTGAGTTTTCGATTCATTGCCATGAAAATTTCGCTGAACGCCGTGTTTAGGTTCAACTCATATCCGGTCATTAATAATGTCTTTTTTTTTTCGATGGACACCGAAACTTTGGCGTAAACTCCCTTGTATTGAAATATTTTTATTTATAAAAACTTTGGTCGGCGGACTAAAAACTTTGAATAAAAATTTGTATATTTTTTTTTACATACCGGTGGCCCTGCCTCTCCAGCATCTCCAGGATACCCCAAATCACCTTGTTCTCCCTTTTCGCCTTTTACACCAGAGAAACCTGGAAACGAGACAGATTCAATTATGGAAAGCTTTTTAAAATATTGCAGCATGAAAATGGGTAGCATAATTAACGTGTTCCTGATCATACTAAAATGCACGTATTTTGTAATGCGAGGTATAATCACTCGTACCTGGTTTTCCTGGTGGTCCAGAAGGCCCGTCTGGACAATATTCTTTGGTCTTCTGACAGAACTCTTGCATTGCCCTGACCTGCAAAAGGAAACAAATGGAAAAGTTAAAACTTTGCGTGCGGGCATTTATTCGATGTCTCGAGAACAACTCGTAATTTATTAAATATCAAATTTTACTACCTCAGATAGACAATAAAAGCACACCATACGGTATGCTATTTCACAAAACTTGGAAAAACATCATACGCGTAAATGAACATTTATTTTACTGGTTTTCAGTAACTTTTGAACTCTGAAAATATTATTAAAAAAATCGATATCGCTGACTTGACTGGACTATAAAACCGGAGCATAATTCCATGATAATTAAATCACGTTTGTGAAAAATTCAGCAAATCAAATTGTGCTTGCTCTTAACGCCAAATATATACAGCAAATCCGTCTGTATTCAGTTACATTAGAATAATCATGCAAGCTAATTAAGTAAAACAAACGAAAAAATGTAATAAATAGGCGGAAATGTATATATTTCGAACTCATGTGTTGATCAACCTCAAATTTATACTTTGTGACAAATCATGATGATTACCATAATGATGATTTCTTGTCTTTATGTTTCTGCCGTGTGTGCAAGTTTGCCATTCTTCTATGGTATATCAACTTAACATTATTTTTTAATGAGACGTGCCAATTAGGATATATCTATTTTGACGTTGGCAAAAATGCCGGTACGCTGATGCGTTTGATGCCCTGAGAGTATATGAGCAACGCTAGCCTAAACCGGGTGACATTCGCTTCCTATGCATAAATACAGTGAATAGAGTGGCTCTTTATTTGTTGAGTGAGGGAAAACGTATTCAATTGCGCAACCGGAGAATAGCCAGGCCATCAGTTACGAAACAAGGAAAAGGAGGAGGATGACATTTAAATATTGCCGTAGTATAAAACAAACTCGCGTTTCTGTATAGATTCGCCCTAACTCTTCGCCGCTTTGTCAAATGCGTCTGTCTAAAGGTCCGTGCGACTCATGCGGAAAATCATTAATCGAGCACAAAGACTATAAACACATGTACCGTCGATGTAGATCGAGCGTATAGATCCACGGGGCATACTCGCATATAATGTATATGTGTATGTGAATAGCGAGCACCCTATAAAGTTATACCCTGTTCACATTGGGGCATCTAAGTTACACGCTGCCAGTTCATTAGACGTTGTTCACACAAAACATTAACAAATGACGTGTACGTCAAACGTTGGCTTCTGGCATTCGGGGCTTGTGTAATGCTTGTGAATAATAAAATAATTTTAACTTTAAATTGGTTTTAGCACACTTTTCGCATTAGATGATAAAATTTCGACATATTAATCTTGATTTTTTGCAAAGTACGTTTTCAAAGTTCAACAGCACTGCAACACAAGCACTGACGGCCGGAAGGTAGACATTTTTATTGTGCTCAAGCTGTTTAAAGATTATCCTATCCTTAACTCATGCATCATGTACATTAAGTCGGAGAAAGAAATTACTGATCGCATAAAAGCCACTAGTGGAATTTCATGGAAACCTGAACAGCTAATCTTGTTTCTACTTCAAATTAATAACATTTTTAGTTACGCAGAACTGACTACGGGGGTTACAAGAAACACCAGCTGTTCTTTTAGTTCAAATTCCGATAAGATCGTTTTCGCGCAACACGTTTGCAGTGAATTTCATTACATAACTACCTACACTACCTATTCATTATTTTGCATTCTATTTCATTACCAGCGTTCCTATTCAAAATAACCGAAAATAAGATATTTTCTCTTTAATTAACGAACCACCCACCCAATACGGTTAACAGAATAGAAAAGCTGTGAATCGAAAGATCTATAAAATAGATCGAAACCACATAGCAAAAAAAAAAAAAATAAGCGCTGTGCGCGTCAGTTAATTTTTTCTTCCACTGTGAACAGGGGACCGCCGCGGCCAAACCGCTCATTGTTTATTCAATAGCACGGAACTTGAGAATTCAGATCGGCAACACGGGGCGTATTACGCATGAATGACTGGATATACTCGCTATATGGCCAGGCTCGGTGTGTTTCGTGGTGGGGAGGCGAAGGGGAGGTGGGTTAGAAGAGAGAGAGATCACTGAGGCATACGGAGGCATCGCATCGTGAATCGACTTCGGATTGACCCCCACAAGTCGCCCGGCATATATTAAAACCACAAACGCCTTAAGTCAATCGATACAAAATCCCATGAATCTAAATGAACGTAGAAGAGGCGCGGTCAATCATGGACTGGCGGTGCATTCGAACACGTGAGCTCGTCCTCCAGAGACCATGTGGGTGTGTTTGATGAATGGGCACGCCCGGCGAACTTTTGCCGGATCTGTAGCCGACCCCCTTTCCCATCTAACAGTTTTCTGTCTAGACTATGCCCCAATATGTACTGCATAATAAATGTCGTAGTATTATTTGTACGGGTTACCAAATTATGCCTACGGGGCTCTAGGTTACCTCGATGCTGCTATTTTTTTTTAGAACACATGACTCATGGAAACATTAGATATTGGAAAAAGAGATATATCTTGTATAAGTTTTTGGAGACAAGACAGTAGCTAATCGCGATAACAAAAGTTAAATAGGGTTCCATGGTTCCAAGAATTTCTAACAATTTAGTTGATCGCGATTAGCTTATTCGCGATTAACTAAATAGTTAGAAATTCTTGGAATCATGGAAACCTATTTAACTTTTGTGGACATGTCCACATGCTGTCATGATGGCTACTGGCTAGCATGATGCGATTCCTAGAGAGTCGATTCCTAAACTGTGGCTCTGCAAGAATTTCCCAGTGGCTCCTGGACACTGACTCACTAACACTACTCCTAAATACCATTAAATTGTAAGACATTGGGCCTCAAGAGATCCACCATTGAAATTGGTTTTAAAAAGGGCTCCGCCATTGATATTGGTTTTTCAAAAAAATTTGGGAAACACTGGTACAGAGTATTAGGCGTTGCATGCAATTTGCTTGCGTAGCCCATTTTGCCGCGTCATATGTAGTGTGGATTAAATTGTGTTAAAATTTTAACACATAAAGATATTGTATTTTGTTATTGAACATTGCATCTTGCCACTCGGACAAGTCCGCAGGTCTCAAAAGGACATAGCCAAGCATACACATGTAGTTGAGATGCGAGAAAACAAATTGGGGTCGATTTATACGAGCGGAAACATATGCGATATCATGTATGCCTTCCCGTTGATTGTTGAAGCATAATATTAATTTGGAGGACCACAGATACGGTAAATAGCATTTTTAATATATGCACCAATTTGGTTTTAATGATTTACGCTCGAAGTTTTATCTATAGAAACAGACCACTAAGGTTAATGTCTATGCAAAACCTTAATTCCTGTGTTGAAGCCGCGCTCCCTATTTACGTGTGGATTCGTCCATACATGTGCCTCTCTGCGTGGCTACACATGTATAGCCTGTGGATTATTGGCTTGCATCTTCATTCAAATTCATGTTGACTTCCATCGTAAATGGCTTCCAAGCGCGAAAGGGACAGAGAGTAGAAATGCTTATGTGTACATGAGCAAACAGCTTTTCGTTTCCGTACGGTACCAAAACAATAAAATGAAACAGGAATACCTTCTTACATAATTCCTCAAGTGCCTAATGACCATAGAAAGCTTTGGAGGACAATTCTATACGAAAGCTCTATTCGAAAGGTTTTAATTACATATTATTTGAATAAAAACATTGTACAGTTTTTTATATTTTAAAATCACCGTAGCGCCTAGTGCACTACAGGATTACTGTTGATTACAGTTAAATCGTTACACTTATTGTTAGTACGACTCTAAAATTGAATTATTACAATCATGATTTATTTGCGACAAGATAATGTCGAAACAGCTATTTTCTCGTCTTCAATTGTAGTTTTGTTGACATTACCGCTTGAATAAGACCGAAAATAAAAAGCTCGAAGCATTCGAAAATTCAGTAGCGTTTCCGCTGAATATAAAAAATTTGTTTAATTTTGAATGAATGATTAAAGTGTATGGTGGAGCAGTTTATACTGTTGTTTGGTATTTGATTAAAATAACTCAGCAGTTTTATTTAAACGTATACACTCGGAAAGATGCACCAAGACAATTTGAAAGCAGAAATAAATTACCTTTACAATCCACCCGCGACTCGTATTGATCTGTTTACCTACTGTATCCTAACACTGTACATGAATGCATCTACATGTAAACTCAAGCGAGGTTGCTACGGTATTCCCAATTGAACTATCTACGTGTCCTATAGACAGTGCTAACTGTTTGATTTGGTAGTGAAACAACCTTAATTAGCCGTAATGCGCACGTCACAATCAATTAGCGACATGACGTAGCATTTATCGCTTTCCAATTAGGACAACGGGGAGTTCACCCGCAGAACGAATGCGCATTACGTGAAAAGTTTGGTTAAAAAATTTGTCACATCAGTTTAAAATTAAAAAAAATTGTGACGTAATTTTTCCTGGCGGTTAGACAACTGTCTGGAATTTAATTGCTCTAAAAGCTTTAGATATCCTAATTAATTATTTCATCGCGCTCTGGTTAAACAACCCAAGGTACACCGAAAACTCGATATCTTATACGGAGACACCACTTAACACCAAAAATAAAATACAGAAAGGTGTATTAACAATGTAACCGTATCCTAAACGAAGCACTTGAAAGTGAATAACTCTGAAAAATGAAAAATATACCATCCCGGTGCTAAAATGCTAAAAACAAAGTGTTTCGAACCAACCGGAATCAAATCACTGAAGGTTGAATTGTTGCAGACAAGAGCGACAGCTCCACGCGAAAAAATATTAAAATTAAAACGCATGTTTTCAAGAGGTAGTCGGCCAATAATTAATCAGACAATACATCATCATCGGACAATAAAGCAACAGGTTGGCGTGGTTCACTACAAATTATCGGTGTATTGTACCTGTGCCATTCGCATTAGCAACTAATCTATTGTCGTATTCGAGGGTGAGTAAAAATCAATAACTCCACTTCACCATTTGGGCAAGTCATTGAACCTTCCATATATGGACAGTCCAGCGAGTCATACCGAGTTAGGAGCACCGAGACGATATAATTATCATTTTCCCAAGTACTGTACAGTATATAACCTTATTCTTTGCATATCCAGCCTATTTTTATATTCAAAGTTGCTGCTGCTATTTTTCTCAATGTCTTCATCATTCTCAAGGCATTAGAGAGGCAAATAGATTATTGATCACAGCTGAAGGACTTGTGCCCAATAAGAACCATAATAAATTGCGTGACAAACTCAGTACTTTGGGGATTTAAGGTTTCTGTAAATGGTCTCGCTTTAATCTCTTTTGATTCGATGATAAAAGCATGATGTTGTTTGGTGCGAGAGATGATTAAACGTACTAAGTGAAAAGCAACGTTCACGACGTCGATGGTATTATCCACCTAATGAAACAGAGCTACACGAAACTCCAATTAAAAAAAATAATAATGGAAAGAAATATAGGTCAATTGATACAAGAATATGAGGAACAGTATTTTGTGGCAATGATTCGTTTCATTTCGACACGAGCACTTTACCGCACTACCGTAGAAACTATTAAATATTAAGCATTGGGTTGTTCACTTGTTATGCATGTGCGTTTAACGAATGCATATTAATGTTTTATCTTAAAAGTTATTTTCTAAATATACTGTTACGCATTACACCGGTACAGTACTAAACTCGCGTGAGATTATTTTTTCGACTTTCTTCAAACGAGCACGAAATAAGAACTACGCAGACGCGACAAATAAAGTAAGTTACAAAAGAATGGGACAACCCACATATTCACAAAAAAACGATTACAAAAAAATGCTTTTTTCAAATTATTCATGTGCTCCACAACTTGCCGTAAAAAGAGATTTGCAAGAGATATATAAATTACAAAGTAAAAGCATTCTAAAAAATACCCCACATTTTGAAACATTGTTAGATAACGCGAAATTCTAAAATAAATTATTGCAGGCATGATATAGTGCTAAAATTTTCTTGTAACAATTAGTTAGATGAGACGGCAACTATGAACTAACTAGCCATTCGCAATCGGTTTAGTGGATAACGTGTATGTACGAGTATTAACCCGGTTAGGCGGAATCAATTCACACTATCAACATATTCTAGGTACAGGTTTTACAGTATGACAGTGGCTCAAAAATATCGCAATATACAAGTATAACATGATTAGTCAACCGGCTAGCCGCAAATATTTCACAACATTATCCTTTCGTATAATTACTTCGAAATTACTTCGTTACTCTCTACAACTCACATTATCCTTTCGTGTTTGCCTAATGGATAGAGAGCCTTGTTTAGGGATAAAATTGCCATGTAACGACCAAGTCGGTTCGCTAATGGGCAATATACGAATAGAAGTGACTGTGGAAACTTTGATGGTATTATTTAATGAATATTATCAAAGTGCTTGAATCAGGAGGGATGCGACTTCTTCTGTACGTTATTTTTTTTTCTTGGTTGACTTGTTCTGTCGCAACGACGGTATTTAATGACAAACAGGCACCAGATGCTTTTTGCTGAATAATTGG
>JAUJYS010001986.1:0-15840 GCA_033995665.1 Melogona broelemanni
ACCAGTCACCATGCCAGACCAAGGAGCCACTGTTACTCTAGTTAAGTATTAATAGGTTTACTATGAGCTACTGTTATCCAGTGCTCTAGAATAGGAAATTAGTTTTTGTTTGCTGTTATTCAGTAACTCAAATGAAATAGGAATCTAGTTGTTGCTTGTTGTTATTCAACACTATTTAAATTTAGTTATTAGAAATTAAATAAAATTACTTGTTGGTATTCAATACTTTAAATATAAAAGAGGAATATTTTAGTTTATAGCTGCTCCTTTGCTCTGATGATAATATAGTTAGTTGGTCTTGGCACATGGCTCCTTGAATTGAATTGGCCTTCATTTTTGCTCTGAACTTGTAAATAAAAAATTAATTTAAAATAAATATTTGTGAATTTGAAATTATAAAAAACTGAGCTTGCAATAAATAAACAATTTTGAGGAAATATGTATATCTGAGATTGATAAAACTGTTCTTTAAATAAATAAATTTTAAAGCTTGTTAAAATTTAACAACTCTCTGGCTGTTGCTTTTGGTTGTATAAAGTGATTCCTTTCTTATCAAATTACCCGATAGCTTTTCTTCAATAAATCTCATACTCATAACAAACAAACATGGCTGCATTAATCTGAGCCAACAATTTAGAAGAACCATACCTTTCAATAATTCAGTCTAATGGGCAATTAAACCCTTACAAAACTGTAACCAGACCTTTAACTTAAGGAATGATATTTCCAGTTATCCATCATTCATACAACACTTCCTGAACCAGTTGAATGATGGATTGTTAATAGCATACCAATAATCCAGCCATGGGACTATTTTATATGAATTCAAATGAGTTTGATACATCAGTCAACATGCCTTTTTTGTTAAAGCTCCTGAACTCACACCAGACATGACTAACAAAATGTGTAAAATACAAAACTAACCAGACCTTTAACTTGAGCAATGGTACTTTCCAGTTATCCATCATTCATACAACACTTCCTGTACCAGGAGCTGGATGGAATATGTATGGCAGTATTAAAAACAGAAGTATTACATATTTGAAAGAATGGAAAGCAAGGAAGCAGTGCACAATTAATATTACTAATTTGGATACATTATGCAATTGTAGTTGCTATTGCTCATCACAAATACAAAAATTCTCCTAATGCAGCAAAAACACAGTGAAATTTTGGACATATAAAATTATGCAGGAGTAACGCAAGAGGGAAGGAAGCCAGATCCAAAACATGTTGAGGATGTTGATAAATTCCAACATCAACAAGATGCAAAATGACTGTATTCACTTTTGCAGTTCGCAAACTATTTTCACAAATTCATTGAAGGATTTTCAAAAATAACGCTAACACCACCCCCCTAACCTGCCATTGGGAGCAAGGCATCAACCAGCAAAGCTTCCACCACCAGCAATACATCAAGCAGCAAGGCCTACACCAACAGCAAGGCATCCACCAGCACAAGGCATCCACCACCACCACCCATGAGCCAGCCATCCACCAGCAAGGCATCAACCAGCAAAGCACCCAACAGCATAGCATCTACCACCACCACCACATGTGAGCCAGCCATCCACCAGCAAGGAAGGCACTAGCAGGCCATCCAAGACATCCAACAAGGTGGGTGGTAAGAAATCAAGTAGTAAGGTGGTGCTGGCAACCATCAACCGTGTGGCCAATGGACGAGTGACCAATAAGCATGCGACCAAGGACAAGGTGACCTCTGTAGATGCTGCTGATGTGGAGCCAATTGATAAAATGGAGATTGTCAATGTGGAGCCAGCAGTAATGATGGAGGAACCTCAGGGTGCCTAGTCAGATGCCTCCATATTGATAGAAGAGCCACAACCCACCAAGAGAGATACTACAATGGGGGAGCCCCCATCTGTTGACCTGACAGATCTACAGCATTTTATTACAAATGTAATTATTTTAAAAAAATAATCATTATAGTGAATGTCTTGAGTGCAGAGCCTTGTTCCAAAACCTGTGCTAAAAATGAACCTAATAAAAAATGTTTTCTTTTTCAGAACCCATATTTGGTCAACAGTGACCAACCAGTCAAATTAGGGATAAGGACTGATTCTCAGAACCTTACAAATATCACAAATGCAAGTGGTCCTGTCAGGCATGCCATGATATAAAGTGCATAGATTTGACAACCAAACCAGCAAATCGGTGATTACAACATGTTCCATAACGAGGCCAGCATGGCATATTATGTGGCATATGGAACATGTGTGAACTGCTGGCCACTATTCTTCATAGCTGAACATTGGGGAATTTGAAAAAGGGTTTCCTAGGGTTTTATTGTCTATTGAAATAAAAGCAGTATTTTGTTTCCATAAATGTTTGCTGTGTCCTTCTGCCCAGTGTTCCCTTTCTAGCTTGCTGTCCTGGACCCTGAATAAGTTGAATCTTCTTTCTGAGATCAAGTGGCGGGGTTACCGTTTGCCTCTATGCAAATTGGCCTGTTACACATTTAAAGTATTTAGAAATTGCAGTAATTGTGACAGCTGTGCGTGGTAATGATCACAAATGCAACCATTATGTAAGTCATTACTGCAGAAGATTGGAACCATATGGTCATCAATGTTATATCCAGAAATATAAGCCTGCTAAGCCATTAGCAGATAAGGACCCTGGCACAGCTTATTTTTATTATGACTTTGAATGCATGCAGAACACTGGTACCCACATACCAAATCTTGTTGTGCAGTGTGAGAACTAAAGGTATATGAAATGTTAGAAGATGTAAGCCCAAGATAGGAATTCTGCAGTTGGGTATTGTAACAACCACTGTGATCTTCATTGCAAAAGGCCCTTGCTGGTCATTGCTCATTATGGCAAAGGCTATGATATACATCTGGTCTTGGAATAGCTGTACAGCAAGAAGGTATTTCCTGAGGTTATATTCCAGGGACAGAAGATTATGACCATTGAGGTTCCAGGTATGAATACCAAATTCATAGATTCCATCAATTAATATACGAGTCATTGTCCAAAATGCCATCTACTTTTGGGTTGACAGTGTTGAAAAAAGGATTCTTCCTTTATCATTTTAACAAACCTGAAAACCAGACCTACATTGGGGATATACCTGCTTTTGATGATTATGATCCAGACAATAAGACCCACAAAGAGTGTAATGCACTGCAGAAGTGGCATAATGAGCAGGCTGGTATGTGGTTCAATTTCCGAGAGGAGCTTATAGCCTACTGCAAGTCTGATGTCACCATTCATTGTGAAGCATGAACATCTTTTCAAACAATGGAGAAGGAGATATTTGGCAGCAACCCATTTGAAAGTTGTAGAACAATTGCAGCAAACTGCCACATGGTGTATAGGCAAAAGTAAATGCCTGAAAAATCTATTGCCATCATACCTTTTGGTATTACATTGTTGGAATGGGTTGCACATTCCACAGGTGTGCATATCTGGCATGCAAGAAATGGTGGTGAAGTTTGTGTGATTCTATTTGTTCTGTAAACAGAACTGTACAAGTTGTTATGATCCTGACAAGAGAATGAAAGGTTAAATGCAAAGATGGGTGACCTCTTGCAGACAACCTATAGCCATCTTAATAAAATCCACGAATCATGTGGTGCAGACCATACAGTGGAGACTATGTGGGATTGATTTTAACAAGTTCAAGGCATCCTTGGCCAACATGTGAGCCTACCTCGTTAGCCACAGGGTGGTGGGCAAGTTGGAACCCAAGGATGGGTTCTCAAGGATGGGAGCCCAAGGATGAGAAGACAGACAATGCCCACCACTTTGTACATCCAAACTAAACCTGACAAATTCAAAAGACACATGGATTTTGTCTCACTTTATCCAACAGTCAACAAATATAACAAGATACCTGTAGGTCACCCTGAAATTATGCTGACTGCTGCTGCCTATGACCTGACAAAACACTTTAAAATGGTTAAATGCACCATGTTACCACCCAAGAAGCTTGATCACCCTGTCCTGCCTTACAAGACTGGAGGGAAACTTATGTTTCCATTGTGCCAGACATGTGCAGACAACAAAAAGCAGAAGTGTCAGCACAACAATGATGAATGAGCCATAACAGGGACATGGGTGTCTGTGGAGCAGGACAAGGCACTGGAAAAGGGATACACCATTATGTATGTGCATGAGATATGGCACTACAAGGAAACTGCTCAGCTGGGATCTGAAGGTAAAATGTTATACATTAGATTATTGTATGTTAAATGAAAAACCACAAAGAGCTACTAATTATTGTTTTTTCATATTTCAGTAATTAAATAAAAAGATGGCCTTTTTGCTGGTTATGTAAACATACTGATGAAGATAAAACAAGAAGCCACTGAAGTCATCAAAAAATACAAGGAAGGGATTAATTTGGATGAAACTTCCATCACCTTTAACCCAGGAAAACGAGCATTAGCAAAGCTGATGTTAAATAGGTAAGTTATAATAGCTGTAGGCTAAAACAAGATTTAGAAAATGTAATATTTAAATTTAACAACATTGTTTTTTTTCTCTTATTTCACAGTCTCTGGGGAAAATTTGGGCAGAGAGATGGGCTACCCAAAACCTCTTACATCAGCCAGTATGAGGAAGTGGTCAAACTGCTCATTAGTGCAACTGTGCAGCATGTGCACATAGTCAATGATGGGTTGGGTTAGGTTATGGTGCAGTATACAATCAATTCAATAATGTGGTGATTGCAGCATTGACAACAGCCTGTGGGGTCTTTGGCTTTAGAAGCTTTTAGACATTCTTCAGGAAAAAGTTCTTTACATGGACACTGATTCCATTCAAAATTTCATAGAACTTTGAGGGATATTCTTTAAAGTATTGCACTGATGAGATTAAAGGAGAGTATGGGGAATGAGTCTTTATTATGCAATTTGTGAGTGGTGGTCCAAAAAATTATGGTTATTAACTGAGTAATGGCAAAACAGTATGGAAAGTTCAAGGTATAACACAAACTTGTAATACAGTTAAAGAACTTGATTACAACATAATATTATGCATGGTCAGAGCACAGTGATAAAAAAAATTGTTTTTAAAGTCAATAACATTTCTCAAAACAAATATACTAGCCTCCTGGTGAACAAGGAGGAAACAAAATCTTATCAAATTTTATTTCATAAGGCTGTCATGGATGGCAACTATAAAGCTTGGCCTTATGGTTATGAGAGAGAGTAGTGGCAGTGGTGGTGAGAAGGAAAGGATACCCAGATTTCCAAATGTGTGCAGCAGGAGCGTGGAGCCACCATCAAAGACCAAATTTGATTCATCTCCACAGATTTATCAGCAGGTTGGAGATGGTATATTAAAAGCATAAAATGCTTGTATTTATAAGTGATGGTGAAACATCCTAAACCTGTATGAATGAATGTGTATGTGTATGAATGTGTGTGTTTGTTCCCCCACCCCTTTTAGCTCGAGTGCAGGTGTAGATGAACTTGTCCAAGTGTGTGGCGAGCCTGTGCCTCGAGTCTGACCAGGAGAGAGAGAGATATGCACATGTTTCGGTTAGACATATTAAAATGTATCTCTCGGTATTTGAATTTGTGATATATGTTTGTTTGTCTTTGGTTTGAGTGAAAATCTTGTAAGCGTGCAATAAATCTATTCAAAGATTTTCTCTCTCCATCAGTTTCTCACCCATGTTTTTTCTTCATGAGACCAAGACATTTGTTTTCATGATACCAAAGATGTCTTCCAATGCTGGATTCCAACTTAGCAACAGGCTAATGGCTTGCCATGATCAGTGGCAGCAGCACATCAGACACAATGAGAAAACTGATTACTACCAGCAACAGTATAATCAAATCCACGGCACCAAGAGCACGCAGTACTATGAGGAGGAGTATTGCGACTACATGACGAGCCCACAGTACTACCAAGAGGGGTTTTGCAACTGTGACACTGTACACTGTGTGCTATGAGCCGCAGGAGGAGCCAGAATGTGCCATTGCCTCATCATCACAGATCATCTAGACCAAACCAGTCACTTATGCCACAGAGTATTCCCCCATTCTTCTGTACGGCTCAGTAAAATTCATCACCACAGAGGAGGGATACCTGGAGTGTATGGAGGACATCATGATAAGCCACATGCACTCAACTGCTGCAACATGTATGCCCCATAATGGCTGAAATTTCTAGCACCATACACTCAACACACGTGTACCTGTCTCACCCCCAAGTTGCAGTTTTTTACGCCATATTTCTAACATGGATTTCCCAGCACCAGTCACTGGAGGTAGAGAGAGGGGGTATTCACAGTGCACGGTTCTCTCCATTGTTGTAAACAAGGTTGTTGTATTTTTTGCTTTCTGCAGGGCTAGGTCCCCGTAACACACACATCTCCAAAGCTGTTACTTACAATGCTTATACGATGCTGGCTCTTTTGCATCTTAAGTTGTGGCAGTATGTACGCTCAATATGTTACACGTACGACTTTTTTATTATTGGCTGCGGGGCACTGCCGGCCATTGCAGGGTTATCCATCACTCTAACAAGAGCTCAACATTAAACAACTTTGTTATGGACTTCACCGTCGCTCTTAGTTTGTCGTTCATTTATTTAAATTGTGTCTGTACATGTTATGCGCCAGTACATGTGCGTTAGTCTAACCCCGCTCAACGACAGACATTTTATTTTTGGACTTCGTGTCATTAACCCCACCCCCGGATTTGACCTTGGTGTCAGACAGTGGTTCTACTCTTCTGTGGCCTCGTTCATTCAAAGACCTTCTATTTTAATAACATTCGATTTTGGTGACACTTTGATAATTAATACGTTAATTTACACACATGTTTCTCTAGTGGGTTCGAAACTACCATCGACGTATGCACCATAGAGACAAAGAGAAAAAAAAAGTATGTGACACTCGCTCAATAAATAAATCAACAAAAAGCTTATCACAGAAACAAATATACAAAGACAAACGATTGCAGGCATGTCCTTCAACAATCTAATATGCCAAAACATATTTGTCAAATTATAGTTTGTTCCTTTTGAAAAGGATCCGGTTACAGTTTGCGTTCCTCTGATAAAAAAGTAATCAGTTCCCCTTCTAATTCCAACATAAATTAAAAGGAACCTGGGCGTCCCTAGTTCCTTTTCAAAAAGGGCATGAAACTTTCACGCTCCTTTTCCTAGCCTTCGATTAAAAAATATTTTATGAAATAATAAATAACGTTTCTAGATTAGATAAACGCGTTTCTAATGACATGTAGAACTCAAAAATTATACAAACTATATGGCAAAAACATATGCCGTCTGTCTAAAGGACATATCACATTGCTGTTAAACCAGTCCCAGGACTTAATAACCATTGATTGATATAAGGACATATGCCGATTTGCGAACACGGATGAAAAAGCTTTCAACACACTATATTCTTTAACAATTTATGTTAAAGGCTGTAAAATTCTTCACTTTGGGCAATTAATTGCACTCGTAAAAAATTAAAGGTTTTGACAAAAGTATCTCTATGCAGAAAAGGAACCCCAGTTTAAGTTCCTCAAAAAATGGAACCAGTTCTCGTTCATCCTACAGAAATTAAAGGAACCTAAGCGTTCCTTAGTTCGTCAAAAAAGGAACCAGTTCATAGGAACGGAACATTTCCGTTCGTACCCAACACTGGATACAACTACTGACTACAAGCATGAGCCTTAACAGTGGGTGATTTATACAATTTTTAATATTCTTTTAATTTTTTTAGTGCTTTCTAAATTTAGGGAGTTGACGATCGTTTCAAGGTATGTACTTTGTTTGTACCCCTCACATATCTCCATATAGACACGAGGGTGCAGTAGTCCTGTGGTGCACTAGGCGCTACGGTGACTTTAAAAAAAAAAAAAAAAAAAGTATCGCAAATTTATACAAAATTAATAATACGTTATCTGGGGGATCTAGCCAAACCATCGTTGCTTTATCCTCGGTGCACCCGAGCCGACCTTTTCGCTGCTAAGACCCATGCTTGTGGTCAGTTATGTCTAAATTTTCTAAAAAGCTGCTCATCAAATATTGTTACAATACATTCAAAAATCGTTGCAATATCCGGTCACTCTTTGCCAGTATGAGGGTTTCAATATACTTCCAACTGCCTGGGACAAACATTACAAAAGCAACACAAAGGCCTTAACTAAGATAGGCCATAGCTGCAATAAGCAGCGAAGGCCGGCAACTAATAATGCGAAATTAATACTAATAATGCGAATTAAGCGAAAAACGCAATCTTTCAAATCTAGCTCTACATCTTTCAGGAACTTCTCGGAACGCTGCTCATCTTGTAGAATCATCCTTCTAAACGAAGCGTCGCATATTAGCTTTTCTTTTACCTTAGGAGTCCTCCTTAGGAGTTTTCCGTTTTCGGGAAAGATGCGCCGCAACCGTCCGCATGAAGCAACCGTCCGATTTTGCCGAGCCACTTACAGCACCGATCGAGACACCACTTTGGCCACTGTACTGCTCAGCAAGAACCACACCGTCATACTAAGGCCAACTGGAAAAATACGAAACAAGAGGTACGCCGTTAACGGGAGAATATATCGAGTGTGAAATATATCTGCAATATATTATCAATTCGGAACCGATCTGTCCTTTAAGTTCGATTCCCAGAAATTTCAGTAATCTTTCCAAGCACCAGAAACAATCAAGTTATAGTGATATCCCAATGAAAGTAGTTTTACAATTGTGATTTCAAGATTACAAATTTTATTCTCTTCACTGCCCCTCACATGTCTCCATAGAGACACGAGGGTGCAGTAATCCTGTAGTGCACTAGGCACTACGGTGATTTAAAAAAAATAAAAATTTGATTAATTGCAATTAAGACGCATATCTTCGAATTATAAATTGATCAATCGCAACAAAACAATTTAAACCAGAGTATATTCGAAATATAATTTGATTAATTGCAATAAAAGTAATTCAAGTCAGTATATATTCAATTATATTATATTTAATTACCTGTGTCGCCCCATCGTGTCAGAATGATGGAATCGAATGGATATACCCAGTGGGCTGGAATGCTCAGAAGGGGTTCATTTCCACGCTGCCAATACAAGTAGAGAAAAGCCAGGGCCTGAAATAGTAACTCAAATTCAATATACCGGGCAGCGATTTCGCAATCCACATCAGAATGACAAAATCGAATTTAATATTTTCAATACTGCTTCTCAAACACAAAATTGTTTCTCTTTTCATGCATTCAACGAGTATTAGCAGGCATATTTTACAAAAGACTAAACAATTAAAAAATAGAGATAAACAATGCGGGAAAAACTTACACTGGTGACGTACAGAACAACGCTCACGGTGAACTTTACTTTTAGTCGATAAGTAGAACGAACTTGACCTGGCGAAAGGGAATATATATTTTTTAATGACTATGTAATTTTCGAAAACCATTAATTTACAGGTTTTTTTTTCCAAATTGTTGTGAATGCACACAAAAAAAACAACGCTTGTTTTTTTTTTGTGCCTGGCCTGGCCTCAACAACAAGAATGTTTTTTTTTTATTTTTTTCTTCTTCAAATTGTTGTGAATGCACACAAAAAAAAACAACGCTTGTTTTTTTTGTGCCTGGCCTGGTCTCAACAACAAGAATGTTTTTTTTTATTTTTTTTTAATTGTTGTGAATGCACACAAAAAAAAACAACGCTTGTTTTTTTTGTGCCTGGCCTGGCCTCGACAACAAGAGCTTTCAGGATCGTCAATAAATTATTTCATGTTGTCTTTCACCGCACGAAAATTTCGCCCTATGTTCTACTCTAGTTTAAAAAACAGCGTTTGGAAAGATAACAAATAATTTTATTTTTATTGAGTAGAACTAGATGAAAAACAGGCCTAGCTTCGCTCGGGATAAATGGAACGGAATTTTTTTTTCAAAATAGAGATTTTTTTTTAGAGAAATTAAATATGAAATTTTTTTATGTTATTCAAAAATCGGGAAATCTACTGACTCCAAAATTCTACCTCAAATAGTCGAATGTAAAAACAAACCATAAGTTTGTGAAGCGAATACGTTAACCCAGTGTTACCCAAACTTTTTGGCTCGTGGAGCCCATTTTAGAACCAATTTCAATGGCGGAGCCCCTTTAGAAGCCACTAATTTTAATGGCGGTGCCCCATTTAACACAAATTAATGGCGTTTAATTATTTATTGTATTTTCAGGAGTGGCCGCGGAGCCCCTGGGAAATGCCCGGAAAACCCTAAGGGCTCCGCGGAGCACAGTTTGGGAAACGCGGCGTAAACCAATCAACCAAACACCTGCGCGGTAAACGATTTAACTGGATATTTTATGGGCAGGTGCCACGATGGCAAACCGCAGTTGTGTAAACACCAGGTGTAGTCACTATTGAGGTCCGGTACAGCGCCGGGAAAGAGACGAACAGGGTGTACCGGACCTCGACCCTCTCGTTTTGATTCATTGACGTCCTAACTCACTATTAATTATGTAGTCACTATTGTTAGGCAGGAACGGAACCGAAAAGTTTCGTTCTTAAGAAATGATTATTTTTTTTTTAGGAACGTCTAGGTTCCTTGTAACTTTTGAGGAACGGGAGCTAGTTTCTTTTTTTTTTGAGGAACGGGAGCTAGTTCCTTTTTTTGAGAAACTGGAATAGGGATTCCTTTTCTGTGTAAAGAGTTCCTTTTGTTAGGCAGGAATGGAACGGAAAAGTTTCGTTCTTAGGAAATGATTCTTTTTTTTTAGGAACGTCTAGGTTCCTTGTAACTTTTGAGGAACGGGAGCTAGTTCCTTTTTTTTTAGGAACGGGAGCTAGTTCCTTTTTTTTAGGAACGAGAGCTAGTTCCTTTTTTTTTAGGAACGGGAGCTAGTTCTTTTTTTTTTGAGGAACGGGAGCTAGTTCCTTTTTTTAGGAACGGGAGCTAGTTCCTTTTTTTTGAGGAACTGGAACAGGGATTCCTTTTCTGTGTAAAGAGTTCCTTTTGCCATCCATCCATTTTCCACGAGTACACTTTTCCAATGTATGTCGACAGCGGAACCGACAGCGGTGTCCGCAAATCGGCATATGGCAGTTAGATTTGTTCTCACAAATTTCCATTGTCGAGAAGAAAATAAAGATCACATGGGAATCTTTATTTATCGTTACACACAACGTTATGATGCCATCGAATTGAAACAATGTTTTTAATCTATGGAACAGAAAAGTTCCAAATTATTTTCGAAAAGGAACTTTAAAGGCCAAGGTTCCTTTTAAAAAAGAATTAGGAACGACTGGAACGGAACTGGAACCGGTTCCATTTCAAAAGGAACGAACCCAACACTGCCACGTCCATATTCTCAGTCACAGAGTATCACAAAACTTTTGATTAATTGAGGTAAGGCCAAATTTGTAACCAAAAGATTTAGATTTAGATGGAATAATTGCCGCGCCGTAGCATAATGGTAATATGTGGGAGTGGTGAGGGTTGTGTGGGAATACTCTGGTATTCCCAGGAAAATACTGGGGTTATGGGTGATTGGGGCAGATAGTATAGTCTAGGATAGTATGTTTGGAGTAAATGGAGAATAGAAGTTGGATCCTGTGCTCTAAACACTACCACAAGTACCGTGACTATCAATTCAGCTCCACCTCAAAATTGACACTTACTTTGATTTGCCAGCTCTCCGGTGACTTTGTTAACTTTCCGTTGAATTTTCGCGTACTTGGCGAACTCTTCCACCATACTGACGCTCACAATTTCCGATTTCAAATCGGAAATCTGCCTTCGCAGGTGGCTCTCAGATTCTGTTTCCTGGTAAAATATCGCCAGCACCTGTACAAAAAATAATAAAAATTGAACATTTTATAGAACACTGGGATTAATCAAGCTTTGCAGCTGTGATTCGTTTGTCATTTAAGGAGGCTTACCAGACCCAAAGCCAAGCCACTGGTGCATCATATATTTCATTGACTGCACGTGGTGTACGTGTAACGGTTATGGGACGGGACTCACTCGGTCAATGCCGATTTAGAGTCAATTTCGGTCAATTTCGAGCGTTGTTTATATCGAACAGTCCTACGGCATCCATTGACCAAACCTCAGTCCAAAACATAATTGACTTATAACATACCATTTTGACAACGGACGGTATAAACTGGACGCCAAAGCTCCAGGCGGTGATCATCCAAAACACAGACGAACTTTCCATGTTGCTGACAGCTTTCCAATGCGACAACCCAGTCGAACTTTCCACGTTTGCAGATCTCAAAATATGCCACGTAAGCATCTGAAAAGGGACGATGGGGAGGACCCGGCATGGGTAGTAACGCGATACAGCCTCGTTTCTCAAACTGTGCTTCGTGGTCATTTCCCAGGGGCTTTGCGACCACTCCTGAAAAATAAAATAATTTATAAAACGTCATTGACTTGTATGACATGGGTCTCCGCTATTAAAATTGGTGGAATCTAAGGGATCTACCATTAAAATTGGTTCTAAAAAGGGCTCCGCGAGTCACAAGGTTTGAAAAACACTGATTTTGATTAAGGATGGGCGATACCAAGGTTTTCTGGAACTTTTGGGCGATACTATCGTGAGTATCGACACTCTTGTTCTGGAAAGTAAGGGCCTCTGCGATTCGCCAGTAGGCTTTCGTTCCGACGAATCACAGATGGCGTAACTTTTTTACGTGCATTCTGCTTATTTCGTGGACGTATCGTCTGCTTGGTGAATCCGATTTCCGAATGGCCTACTTTTTGATGACATTTTCTGATATTTGTTAAGGGCGAGATTTTTTATCGAAATAGATTAAATTAACGCTGCTCTTTTGCAGAAGCATTATCGATTCGGACACGAACTTTTCTTCAAGATCTCATCAGATTTGAGAAATTCGCAGTGGTACGTATCGATTAAATTCAGGTTTATTAAGAACGGGCGTCTTATTTTTTTTAGCTTCGCTTGAATAATGTCGAAGTTCTTCTGGTTTGGGGCGCGTAGATTATTTGATAGCTATACGTTATTTTCCAAGAAGTTTCAAGCGTAATGGGAAAGCTAGAATGTGAACGCGCTTATTGTTGAAGGTCTTTGACATACGTTATTTGATTAGCATCTTGTTTGGTAAATTATATTTTGTTGCAAGCTCGGTTTTTATGGTAAAACTAGGGCAAGCCTAGAGACAGCTTAACATGCTGAAAAAGTACTAGGTAGATGTCGAAAAAAATGCAAAAGAAATAGTTTAAAGCCAGTGACATGGCGAAACAACTGTACCACGTCATGGTTTTGCTGGCCATTGCTCACAAATAGATTAGCTCGTTGGTCTTACGCATCCGAATAAAATAAACTTTCTTTAAAGACCGTTCAATCAAAACCACAGTTGGCAGCTTACAAAACTAATCTACGAAAGAGATGATTTTCGAGCGATGCTTGCAAAACTTGTAACGTCGATATCGTTTATTTAATAGCTCCGCAAAACTGAAATACTCAACCGTGAACTGATAATTTACTTGTCAAAACTTTGAAAGATAACTTTTTGCGTCAACGCAAAAATATTTGGCAAACTGTTGGCACAGTTTTCGTTAAATTATTTTTAGAGTTACGGTGAGAAACATAATATAGACCACATGTACTTTATAGACTTGGATAAAAGGATCTAATAGTTATTTTCCCTTTATAAAATTGACAATCATTCAAATATAACTGATCTTTCATACATTTTCATTGAATCTCATCAATACCAGATCCACGCCCCTCCCCCTTCTAAAACGATTCACAAAGTAGGACAGTATTTTGTTGTCGATTTTGCTTTTTATGTAAAAAGTTATCTAACACTGAAGGAAATACATAAAAATACAGCCTGCACCAGGAATCGAACCCGGGACCGTCGGCTTCGTAGGATGTCGCCTTACCCACCGAGCCATCTGTTCGTACAAATTATCTTCTTCACCCCTATACAGGTTTACCAGGTTTCCTCTCGTCAAGAAAGCATCATGTTCGACTTGGACTGGCGTTCGTGGCTGGAGAGCATCGTGATGTTCGCGGCGCAGAACCCCGGCACCTTTCTCTACTACGTGCTGCTGGGCCTGTCGCCCCTCTTCCTCATCAGCGCCGTGCTCTCCTGGAAGCTGGCCAAACACCTGGAACAGGAGGAACGGGAGAAGAAACGAAAAGCCAAGCGGGAAGCCGGCATCGCCAAGGCCCGATCCCAAGCCAAGGCCGGCAAAAAAGAGAACTGAACAAGTCCAGCTAACCCATAAATACGAAGAACAGTCGGGCAGCTCCATGGCTCGCTCGAGTAACATTCCACCATGATTCCAGGGTTCAAGTGCGTCACATAGTGACGTCAACGGCGTACATATACGCCAAGCGCGATTCTAGCAGTGGGTCGATGTCATGTTCCTAAAAAGTCAACTTTCCAGATTGCCAAATGTGAAAGGCGTCAACTTTACAAGGCGTCGCCTACCTGAGGCGACATCGAGCTAAGGGGTCAGATTTCAAAAACCTTTCCTTGTTGGAAGGTTAGGAAATCATCTCAACTCGTGGTCGCCATAGCTCGGTGTTGTCGGTGACGCCTTGAGAAGTTGACTCATTTCCTCGATGTCGCCTTATGAAGTTGACATTTCTTTTTGAAACATTGACGACTTGGAAAGTTGACTTTTTTAGGAACCTGACGTGGACCCCATCGTCAGTCCTAAGAGTGGTTTCACGTTAACCGTAAACCGTCCACGGTTAGCCTCGTCATGTCAGTCCCACTTTACATACATTGTAAATGCTGCTGTCCAAGATTATTCGATCTACAAGGTTCGTCAATGCGAGCATTTTTGTTAAATTAGCCTTTTGCGCCACCTGGCGAACGCGTCATTGGAGACCCACGTGCTAGCCATATTATGCATTGCCTCTCACAAGCTAATAATGCATCCCCGTTTCTGTTCGTATCGGTCATCTCGTATGAGCGTTTAGAATGCAGTTTTATGACGATACTTTGTCACGTGTGAACTGATTTTGTATGAATATACACTTTAGACTGCGCCAGCCAGTCCTGCTGGGTCTCCAGGTGACTTGTCACACGTTTTTCCAGCCAATAAACGCTTTACCCTCGCATAAGCGAACCTTGTAAAGTTAATAACCTTGGCTGCTGCCTGCCTGACGAGGCTAGCCGTAAACGGTTTACGGCGAATGTGAAACCACTCTTACTGCTTTGGGCACTTCCGTGCACTGTCTGACGCTCTGATCGGATCTCGAAGCAGTACGGGAATCCCTATAGTCAATAGAATTTTTACCCCCATAGTTGTATTTTGGAAGTTGCTAGAATCGCTTTGATCCCCCCGCCAGCATTGTTGTCACATCGTTTTTGATTTTTTCATGTTGTAAACATGCAATCACATTTGCGGGTGTTGCTAGTCTTTTAAATGGTGACGTAATTTCCGAGTGATCAACAACAACGATTTCGTTTTTACAATACACACACACATTCAGATATATACAATTATTATATACATATTAAATGGCTTTAATTTCTATTGAATAACCCCATGTACATGCACTACGTGTACTAAACTCTCCTCGAGTCACATTGCCAATGCGGATACCAATATGTAAATAATTTTTTTTTTAAATTGCGTATTTACAAGAATAAAATAGTCTAGCGAGTCATCCTCATCTGTCTTCCTTTTTTTCGATTGGTTGGCCGGGATAGCTTTCGTATTCTTTGAATTTCGGGAAACCTGATTGAATAAATGGAAATTAAATTTTTTAAATGATGGTAAAAAATAGATCAAAGTAGAAAGGAACTTGTATAATTTTAAGTCGCATCCTACGAAGCGGACGGTCCCGGGTTCGATTCCCGGCGCAGGTTTTTGTTTATTCGTTAGCCTGGGGTACTGGCGTCACCCCTGAGCTT
>JAUJYS010001987.1:0-15836 GCA_033995665.1 Melogona broelemanni
AAAAGTACCGTAAAAATGCCGCTTTTCAGTGATTTTCAAAAATTGGCACTACTGTTCGGCTGTGTTACTCGGAATGTATTAGTCTGACAAAAAAAATGTAAAAATCGATTTTGTTGCAAATTGTATCCTCTACAACCTTTGTATTTACACCTTTTCTCTAAAACTAACATCAACTTCTTGATTTGCGAAAAACTGATTTTGGGCGCCATCTTTTCAAGATGGCGGCGGTAAGCAAGAGTCACAAATTCCCGAAAACTTAAAGAAATACTTAGGACCACCCAATATACAATCCTGGAAAATTTCAAAACTCCGTGATCATTTGAATAATCAAATGTCTCTAATGACTGGACTATAAGGGGTTGCTTCGGGTATTAATTGTAACCTTTTTAATTCTTGTACGACTCGTCGTAGCTCAGTTGGTATTTGCAACCGACTGCTGTGCGGCGGTCCCGGGTTCGATTCTCTGTGCGAGCTCTCGTTTATTCGATCCCGGGGTACTGCTGCAAATATCTCGCATATTTCACATATTGGCAATGAAACGCGAGGAAACGCGCATCTCCTGTAATACCATTCGTTGCAATGATTGGAAATGAATGAAATAAATATGAAAAGGCATCCTGTGATAAATGTCCCGCAATTTCTAATTTGGACACTAGTAGACACCCTTTCAGGACCATGAATGGGAAAACCATAATGGGATTTAGGGGTGGATTTTGCTTGTATCGCGAACTTTAATTCTGAAGCGGATTATCCTATTTTTTATCGTTATTTCTTGTTACATTTTTTTTCGACGACTCGTTCCAAGTACGAGGAACAGTTTGCCGTCACCTGTGTGTACTTGTTATTTCGGGCCAAAGTTTCGTGCTTCTATGTTTTGTTCTTTTTCAACTATTTTTTTCTAACGAAAAAGTAATTTCCACGAATTTTTTTCTCGAAGTAGTTTTAGGCCGTCCTGTTTTTTATTGTTATTGTTGTGTAGTCGTGCACAATTGGTGCGACAGAATTATATCTACTGATTATTGTTGCTAGCTTTAGCAAAATACTTTCTATGCTTTGTCAGGCTATTCGACCTTGCGAATTGGTTTTTCTGCCCATGTGAAATCAACTATTCGTGGTTTACGTGTGGAATACTGGTTGGGCAATGGATTTTGTCTTTTCTAAACAGCCTTTGGCAACCTGGGTTCCCGTATTTGTTTTAGATAGTTGCCTAGTATTAAATATATCGATGATAGGAATCCAGAGTTGGTATTACATTCTCTTTCAAATCTTGCGTTACGTTAAATGAATAATCGATTTAACAATTTGTGCTCATTTTTTGGTAGTTTTTTGTTTAGAAAATGGCACTTAAAAATTCAGATCCCTGTAGGAGATTAGATCAGCAAGCAAAACTTCATAGTAGGCTTGTAAAAGGAATGTCCCTAATGCATCAGTTGATTTTTTTTGGGGGGGGGGGTTTAATATGTTCGGGTTACCAATAAAAATTACAATTTCAGACGCTCACCTAAACGGTTCAAAGATTCTGTAAAATCATCCAAATTTACTTTTTAATTCACCAAAGAATGTTCTCACAGATTATAGGACGATAATTTAGGCGTCTAAACTTTCGGTCCCCGCAATCATTACTTTATCCAAAGATAGAATCTCGCATAAGTGTATATGATGAGAATCGCCATCAATTCGAAAAACAGTTTTTCTCGATGCCATGTAGCAGTATCTTCCCTTTATCCGGTCACGCTGTATGAGTGGCAGTCACGTTTTTTCCACCAAAAAATCTAAATTTTAAATACGGCTAACCGCTTCACATTTTGGTAGTTTACCCCATCCCCCCAGAGATATATTGTTTGGCTTTTTCGCCTCGTTTTTTTTGTGTTGTCAAATATCTGACCGTGGCTGTCTTTGTTTTGAAACGAAAATTGGGATAATGGGTGTAGGGGGTATTGGGGCGCTTCCAAAATGTGAGGGCCTTGAAAGGGATGAAAAACGGGTGGGTTTTTTTTTACCTCTTCGCTTCCTCGTGTAATTAGTCGTCGGTGTTTATTTTAATTTGTCTCAAAAAATATGTTTTCTTACGACTAGTAATTCTTTGTTCGTGAGCCTACTGACACAACTTCTGATTTAACAATAGATCCGATACATTAGCTTAGGAGCCTGCGGGTCTGACCTTCCAAGTTGGTTCAGTGGTTGGAGATTATGTGTACTGATAATGGGGAGGGTCGTGGGTTCAAACCCCAAAAACGGTTCAATTATTTTGAAATAGCGATGCTATTTGAGGAATGGCACTTTTGACAGAGGGAAGATTATTGCATGAGGTTTCCATGCAATTTTTTTATATTCACCATAGTGGATATCACTACCGAAGATTTTGTACCTTTCTTTGGGCTCGAGCCTTATAGTGATATGCATATTTTTACCAGTACCGTGCCGGAAATCAAACCCGGGATTATTCGCACCGCAGTCTGTTGCAATATCGACTAGATTAGAAAAAAAGCCCATGTCAAATTAAATGTACGATTGCGGTAGAGCATTAGCCTATCGTCCGGCGATCCCAGGTTCGATTCCCGGCCCGAGCTTTTGTTTATTATAACCCGGGGTACTGGTGAAATATGCCACTCCACAATTGCTCGAGCTATTAGAGGAGCACAAAATCTCCTTTTTTGATACTCACTTCAGTGATGACGATCAATGATTAAAAATTTCTAAAAATTAAATCTCCGCCAAATGCGAAAACCTAGAGGTGTCTTTTGGCGTTCAGGAATTCGTTCGAGGTGCTTGAGTTGGTGGGAAGAAGACCAGGTTGCATGCATCTTAAATTGATTGCAATCTGTAGCGAAGTGGCGCGTGGCGACAATGCCTCCTCATCAGGATTGTGTGCTCAAAAGCGATTTAGTCCTTTCATGCGAAAACCCTTTACATAACGCATATGCGGGAGTTTTGCGCGTGCTCTCTTCTCAGTCCTCCATTGAACATCTGTTGGGAGTCACGTGACTTTAATGTTGCTTATTTGTGCGTGGTGGGGGTACCACGTGTCATCTGATGGGGGATGTCTTGAGTGGTCTGTGTCGAGGTGAACGGCATTAAATATGGCACATTGACAAGTGCCATAGTATAGTTGATTATTTTAATACTAAATGCTAAAATAGGATCAAAATTAGTAATTCCAACTTGGAACGCAGAGGGAGGTCAAAAATGGATTATTGAGTCGATTTAAGCCGTTAATTATTTGTTAATTTATTTATTCTGTGTCACTTCAGACGCACGTTTTAACAAACATAATTGTGTCTTGCACTTCAATAACCTAAGTTTTAGTCAAGCGTTTGTTGAACGCAATGCTGATATCTTTTTTATTTGCTCCTTTATTATTTCCACCTAAAAGTAAGGTGGATTTTTTTTGGAAATGTTGTTCAATTCCGGGTTTGATTCCCGGTGCATTCATTCCATCCTGGGATACTTACGAAAGTGTACCCCTTAGACAAAGCCATGCTATTAATAGGGGCACAGAATCTTATGCTGTGCATCTGTTACAGTTATTATAAAAAAATCATATTCAATTGGTTAAAACTGTTTTCGATTTTATTTTCTCCCGCAGATAACAGCTACGCCTGCGACCCTCGGGTCCAACGATTCAAGGAGGAAGAGAAGAACCGGAAGTTGGCCCAGAAGAAGGCCAAACAGGATGCGGCCCGTGCCAAAATCGAGGAGGAGGAAAGGGTAAGTTCCTTGATGACAATCATTTTAGCGGCCATGTGCACTACAAAGTACTGCATTAAATTTAATTGTGGCTGGAATCAGTTTATCCATTTCAACATAAATCGTTTCTCAACATTTGAAATCGAAGAAAGTACAGTGTATTTGACGCTAGGTGATGATTTGGCGCCACCTGTCCATTGTACCTTGCCATGGCAGTTGATATCTGTCCATCAACGGAAGAAGATAGCTGTGGCAATAATTTAAGATTCCTTTTTCTCTCCGAACTAACATCGAAATCGCATTGATTTGTATGGTGTTTTCTCATGCATCGCAGATATGTGATATTCAATGATAAATTGGGGGAGGGGGCTGCGGTTGAGTGGAGGTGAAATGTGGTTTCATCGCTTTCGCGTCCGTGGCCTCAATTTAAATGCTAAGAGATGTTGTGTGGCTCTGTGCCGAATCTCCTGTCTGTCTATTGCAATTTTCGAGATGGTAGGGGTTAGGGCGCCATCTACGCGCTGTCCAGGGAAACTAAATGTGCGTTTTTATTTTGAAAGGTGGTCGCAGAATGGAATACAGCATGATCCATAAAAATCTGCACCAAAATATATTTACTCATATTTTCTTTAATATTTTACCAAATCGTTCCAAATTTTGGAAATGGTGACCTTATATCCTACTTGATTCATTTCAAAAAGACATATGGTGTTGCATTTTTATAACGTTCAAATATTATTTGCTCAGATGCAGGTGGCATAAAATGAAGAATTCAAAATTGTTCAACGAAAAAGTCTGTTATCTTATTTTAAAAAATTCGAGCCAGACCAAAAATTATGGTACTAAACTATTGCTACGATTACACAGTGCTCGCGTGCTCGCTCACCAATAAGCGGATCTGGTAATCATCGAAAGGAAACCGTGCTTGTATTACATCAGGTGTACGTTAAAAATCCCTACCTAAGTTTAAATTCCTTTTTAGTTAAGTTTTAATCCCTTTAAATTAAAAAAATCTACAATTCAAAAGAAAATTTTACAATAATTTTTTTCTCGTCTAGCAAATTCCCCACCAGTGTAGCAAAATTGAACAAACAAAATGCCAAGTGCGCGAAGCTGCTCGCTCCCGTTCCTTTTTTTATTTTGAAAGATCCAACAGGTGTGCTTTGCCGTATCAAGTGTTCATCACGCGCGGGTTGCAACCTAGTAATCACAGCCAGGTGCTCTTTTTGTGTTAGAGGGGGGGGGGGGAATCGAGTCTCCTGTCGGTCGCCCATGCTTCTTTCTTTTTGCTCCTCACAACAACGAGCGCAGAAATTGGAACTGAAGGGTGGCTGTTGGCGATTGACGACGTATCTTGAATTGAGGTTCTGCTCCTATTAGGCTTTTTTATATTTTTGTATTCTTTCTTGAATCGGTGCGCTTCCTGTGTTGGCAGTTGCTGGTGTTTTGTTTTCGCTACTTGTTTGTGGAGGTGAATGGAATTCCAGAGTTTCGGAGAGTTTGTGAAAATGCCTTAATTGAAATTCAAGCTGGGTCTGAAAATTGAAAAAATAGAGCACATTGACGTTTTATGAAAATAAAACTGACGAAAATGTGGTAACTAAAAAGATGAATTCTATCGTGTGATATCTATTTCTCATACCATCAGCGTATTATTGTTTAATCTTTTGTAATTGTGTTTCCTTCACTGATGAGATTTTAGCGTGCTTTAGCACTTTTTCTATAAAAAAAATGTGGATAATTTTTAATTTGAAAAATAAATAAGTTCCTGGATGATAATTTGGACATACCTGAAAATATATGATGTCGAACTTCTGCGGTATCGAACTTCATTTTACTGATTTTTAAAATATATTTTATTTAATCAATTCATTTTTATATAATTTATGTTGGGTTTGATATTTCTTTAAGTGAAAAATTGCTAAGTAAATCTAAAAATGCGATATACCAAGAACTTCATGTAAAAATAGATAAACTTTTTTCGAATATTGTAATATCGATCCATAAAGTTGGCAGCAGACCAGCAACCACTGTTGCTTTTAAAACATGTGGACTTCAATTTTAGCGTAAACGTGCCTTTTAAACAATTTGGTTTAGTTCCTGAATGTCCAAAACAGCTGTTCGCATTGTTTGCTTGTGGATATTTTAAAGAGAAATGTTGATGGTTTTGAAAATCGTTCATCTCTTTTATATGCACGTTGCCGAACTTGTTGTGGCATGGGCTGTTGTACAAGCACTGTGTACGTTGAAGCAGGCCGCTTGATGTTCAGCCACCTTGTGACTATTTCTCGATTACTAAAGCACGACTGGGAAGTGGCACTTCGGGCATGCAAGACCAAGTTAATTGAAAAACCATAAATGGGCCAGATTTTCGCCGCCACCACCGCTGGCACGCTTTGTCACATGTTTTTGTTGGGTTGGTTGTTTATTTTTATTTATTTTTTTCGTTTTTCTTTAGAAAAAGCAAGCTATCATAGATGCGGAAAGGAGAGCGAAGGAAAAGAAGGACGAAGAAGCTAAACAACAGGTATTTTTAGTTTTATGTATTTATTTATTTTGATGTTTATAAACTTACTTTTTTTTTTATTCCGGATCATTGTAGTGAATAGCACTACAGGAGGTTATTGTACCCCTCGTGTCGCTGTAGCAATGTGTAAGGAGCACATTCCAGTACCACAGGACCGAATAAACGAAAGCCTGCGCCGGGAATCGAACCCGGGACCACCCGCTGAAACGAATTTGAGGGAATGATTTAATGGTTCACCAAAAAGTTACATATTTATCAATAGAACTTTTTTTTAAACAAACCAGAAATACACGAAATGTTCACATTTTTTTTCTTTCAAAATCATTTGGTGGAGGCGAACAATTAAAAATACTCGCGCAACAAGGTAGCATGTGTTGAGACAGCGTCATGCGTTTAGCGTGTGTTTGTGCGTTTACGTAGTAAATTAAGATGACAGCCATCTTACATTCTCATTTTTTTTTTTAATTTCTTTCCTTCATGTAGGCTGAGGCAGCGAGGAAGGCCAAGGAGGCTCACAAGAGGTTACTCACGAAGGAACAGAACTGTTTGCGAGCGACGTGCAAGGTATGTTCTTCTTTTCCCTGTGTCCATTTTTGCCGTGTTTCGTATTTATCATATTTGTTATTTCTTGTGATTAATCCATATATTTCATTATTATTTTCAACAGGAATTCAATTACTTTATAACTAAAGACTCTGAATTAGTCACGAACATGTCTGACATGGACAAAATGTGTGAATTACTACCTCTGAGTAGGTATGTATCTATCGCCACCGATCCCTAATTGTCTTGTATTTTTTGTGTGTAACTAGTTATCTGCTTCTACACGAGCTCTCATTCAATAACGTCTTAGTATTAACGTACGCTTTCATGTTTTCTTGCAGTATTGAAGAACTAAACAAATGTTTAGTGAATTGTGATATGGATACGGGACGAGAAATCTTCCTTCGAGAGGTTCGTATTTGTTTCATTTTCAATCTCTTATCGCGAGTGACTCTTTTGCCACTGATTTATTACTATTATTATTATTTTTTTAATTGCGTTGCTCGTTTTTTATTTTACAGGTTAAAATATTGAACGATCGGATGATCAAGGAGACAGAGGCGACCATGTACATGGGCAGGAAGTCCACCACTGTCACCGCCCAGAGTTCCAGCCAGAAGAACTGGGCGCCGGACGATGTCCAGCTGCTCATCAAGGCGGTCAACCTGTTCCCGGCAGGAACCAATCAGAGGTGAGGATGACGACCACGTAAATTTTTATTATTATTATTATTTTTTTTATTTCAACGATAGACATTGGTACAGTGGCATGATTTAGAAACGCAACGCAAATAAAAAAAATGATCAGCGGGGGGTCAAATTACCGATTTACAAAGCTAAACAATAATATTTTTCTCATATTTTCTTTTACCCCCCCCCCCCCCCCCTTGTTGCGATCGAAGCATGGTTTGGAATCCCATTTTGCGATTAGGGTATACCCTGAATCTGGGAGTTAATCAAGTTATATTTATGGTTAATTACCTTTCACCCAGACCGCGATTCGAACCCAATCTGATTCTAGGCCGAATTCGTGATATATTTATGATCCGTCACCTAACCAACTGAATTATCGGTCCCGTCTAATATGATCGGTTAAGGACGAAGATATATTAGTAAATTAATCGACTTTTTTTAACGATTTTCGTAGATGGGAGGTGGTGGCCAATTACATCAATCAGCACTCAATGCACGCCAAAGAGCACACGCGCATCGCCAAGGAGGTGCTCACCAAGGCCAAAGATTTGCAGAAGTCGGGTGAGTTCATGCGTCAGTAATTAATTACCCTTTTACTGTAATCGGTCTGTTCCACTCTCTTGTTGGGTCAACTTTTCTAATGAACTGTCTATTATGTTTGTAGACATGTCGATGAAGGACGAAGCTAACAAGCAGGCCTATCGCCGATTTGAGAAGAACCAAAAGGCGACGACTGCTGCCGTGCCGGAGGAAAGCGTTCCAACGGAGCGATTCGACTGTAAGTGCTGCTGAATGTATCTATAGAATGGGGGACGCTATGCGAATAAGAACATGTCTCATTATGATAAATTGTAAAGTGGTGTTCATTTGTTGTGGCCACCATGTATATTTTAATCGACTGTGAAAAATATTTAAAACAATGAGTGCGACTCGTCGTAGCCCAGTAGATATTGCAATGATGACCAATTGTTTTGTTTTTTTTGTTTATTTTTTTTTGTTCCAGCCGCTGCCGAGTTGCAGGGCTTTAACTCTACTCCGTGGACCAGCGACGAGCAACGACTCCTGGAGCAGGCTCTCAAAACTTACTCTGGCAGCACTGCCAACCGATGGGAGTGCATTGCCGAGTGTCTGCCCGGGCGCAGCAAAAAGGACTGTATGAAGCGGTATAAGGTGAGCATCACTTAGCTGTCTGCTAGCTTAATTTGATCTAAAGTTTTGTTTTGGAAAAATATATTTATTTGCCAGAAAAGTCATATTTTGGTATTCGAGTGGTCAGCTTTAGGCTTATTTCGATAAAAAAAATAACTGCCAAGAAACTTTTTCATATTTATTATTTTATTGTCCATCGATGATGGCAGGACTGAAAATTCTGTACTCTTCTAATCGCCTCAAAAGAGCAAATTTTGGATTGGTACATTTTCACCAGTACCTCGGGATAGAATAACGAAAGCTCGAGCCGGGAATCGAACCCGTGATCGTGGGATCAAGGCTAATTTCGACAAAAAAAAAATACTTTAAGACCAATAACGGCCAACAAAATTCTCGTATTTATTATTTTATCGACCATCGATTATTGTCATCACTGAAGTGAGGGACACATCAGAAAATTCTGTACCCCTCTATTCGCTTCAAAAGAGCAAATTGTGGAGGGGCACATTTTCACCAGTGTCTCGGGATCGAATAACGAAAGACTGAGCCGGGAATCGAACCCGGGATCGCCGAACACATTGAGCTCTACCACAGAACTACGGCGACCGCAGCATTATTGGGTCTTGTTGAAAGTTTTCGACCATCGACTTTAAAACTCCATATTTTTGGTTATATTCAATATTTTTATTCCAAATAACCACCATTTTGGCCAACACAATTAATACCTAACAGCATTAATACCTTTTTGAAGAAAAAATCCTGCGTTCTTTAATCAATAAACTACAGTAAAATGTTTTCCTCATGTTAACGGTTTTTCTTTAAAGAAAGGGTCCAATGCACGAAAGAAGCGATAGGTCGGTTGACGCGATACCTGGAGAATATGGTGGGTGAGGTATAGGGCTTCAAAACCCAATTGACACAATAAATGAAAGTTCGTAGGAGCCGTATGTAAAAACATAGAAAATGAAGGGTCCGTTACCAAGGATATAAACGGCAACAGTTGTAAACGATCTTAATATTTTAATATGCGAGATACATGAAAAAATAATTAAGTGTTAACAAAACTAGTGGTGTAGTGCTTCAAGCACTCACAACTAGCTCAAAACTAGTGGTCTACGTTTCAAGCACTACACCACTAGTTTTGTTAACACTTAATTATTTTTTCATGTATCTTGCATATTAAAATCGTTTACAACTGTTGCCGTTTATATCCTTGGTCACGGACTTTTCATCTTCTATGCCAACTGACACAATTTTTGTTGCGTCATTTTTTTATTTTTTTAAAGTTACTGATAACACCACTGATACACAACGCTTTTTTGTTGTGGTTATACAGAATTCACACATGAAAAATCGATCCAAAAAAAAGGGGGCATTCTGGTGTTCGTAAATTGGTCAATATGTGAGGTCGAGCTTTATAGGTTTTCTCGAGGCAATCAGAGGACTCCAAATGGTACAACATGAAACCCCAAGCTCTTCCGCTAAATCACCACACATTTGTTTGGGATTAGTATCTACCATTTTATTCAGCTGATTAACGATAAGGCTTGAGTGGCGTCCAATACATTGTGCATCGTCGGTTCTCAGATCTCCGAACCTGCATGTTTAGTATTTATCGCCGATTGGTCTGTGATCTCGTTTCAAAAACGGATTAATGTTTCCTTTTGCATTTTTGATTGGATCACTCTTTACATATTTCAAAATAGTTGTTCATTTAATGTAATTGCAGATCAAAGCGATCTTTCTAACAGTGTTTTTTTTCCTGTTTCAGGATCTGGTGGAAATGGTGAAGGCTAAAAAGGCGGCGCAGGTGCCGGTCGCCAACAGCAAGAAACCATCTTAACCTAGGCACTATTTTATCGCTGAGATTTTTGTTTTCCGAGGTTTTTTATTATTATTATTGTGTACGTTGTCGTTGATTTCGTTTTATTAAAATGAATAATAAAGGATTCTGCTGTGTTTTTACGTTCACGCTGACCTCCAGATTCACAACTACGAACACTGGCAGCCAATCGCAGTTTCTGCAAAGTAGAAGCAACGATTCCAACTGCTAAGAGGGTTGGACACATATACATCATAGATCATGATAGATGCAATTTTATTGACCTAGCGTATAAATACTGACCCATTGAGAGCCTGCCGGCGTAAAAAATAAACCCTATTTATGTACATTTAATCTGCCGCGCACATCGTTTTTGTGGTCTTTAGAGATATGACCTGCGCCCCGCCCCCATAACCTTAGCAAATACGAGTAGTTTGAGGGAAAAACTGGAGACTGCAAAAGCTGCCAAAATAAAAAGTTCCGCCTTGTGAATCTGGTTTGCCGGCGTTCGAACGTATGATTCGAGGAACATACAATTGCACAAATAACTACTTGTCCTGTTTGATTTATTGTTTGTTGTCTAGTGTCTCGTCACAAAAATAGGGGAATGGGCCGGCCGAGTCTGATTGAGGGGGCGTGTCGTCTTCATTTTGACTGGACGGATTGTTCAGTGTGTATTTCTGTTTCCCCCAATGTAAAACTGAAACTGCGGCCTATTCATTGATGCGGTTAGGCCAGTGGCCGATTTTATTATTTTGGTCATCGTCATTCCATAGGTTTTCATAACTTAATTGAAATTTGAGCTGAGTATTTTTAGCAGAAAATTATTACGAAATTCCCGCCATTGTCTGGGTGATTCCCATTGGTTTAACCGTCATTTCCGGTCAGCACTTCCGGTTGTCATGAAAAATTGAGTGTGTCGTATTTGCCTTCATAATTCGATGCAATTTTCGACAAAGTATCGACTCTGAGCCAAAATGGTGAGTTTCTAGACCGAATGAATGGGAAAACCATGTTGTCCGCCTCCGGAAACTGTAAAAACGGTTGTTGTTTTTACAGCCCTAGGTCCTGTCCACGGCAACCATACCTTGAGGCAGCTTGGCCCTATGGCCGATTCAGCAACATCAAATGTTCGAGGCCCGAGCTAATATAATCTAAGACAACTGACGATATCATGTATCGACTAAACGTAAGTATTCATCAGGCGCTAGACAAATTCTACATCTTTAATTTTTCCTACGTGCACGTTTAGGTTAAATTACTCTTTTTATATTGCTTTGTTAGACAATCTGAGTGGTTTATATTGATTTTGAAGCTCAGAGCGCTATGGCCTCACTTGAGACGAATTCTGCCTTGTCACCACTTCGTTATTTAATTATGAAACCCAAAATACGGCTTGGATGCCCTAGATGGACGATTGTAAATTCGCCATTGTCTTATCTGTTTCAGTACCCGCAGGATCCGGGTATGCACAACCAGGGAAATCAACCAAAAAAGCTAGGTTTGGTCGCCCGCGGAGCTTGTTCGGTGTGGACCCGCCTGAAGTCGACCTGGATCCAGGCTACTTTCTACTTTCTCCTGTTGTGTGGGGCGACATTCGTCCATCTCTGGAATGAGGTGCGTTGACAGCTGACTGTCAATTCTTGATGATTCCCATGGACACTGGAAAATTCTTTCATTATTGTGAATTTATTTTCCATTTCTTTAAAACCGAATTTCTCCTGGTAACACATTTTCGCTGTCATACTTTTATACAAATTGTTTATTTAATTGGAATCAAAGCCGTGGTCGTGCCGTGCTGTCTGTACGATTTCAATTGTACGTTAAAAATCCTTACCAAAGTCAAAAGATTTCTGGCGATTTACGTATTAATTGGAATTAAGGAAAATAGAAGGGATGATGGCAACATGGCAACAGATGGTTAGTTAGGAGGAGGGTGATTAGGGCAGGTTTTCTAGGTACGGATAGCCTGCTGGCAGGACTTGAAGGAGGAGAGGGAGGGAGACAGCCCAAGATCTTGAGGGAGGGCGTTCTATTCCTTGAATTCCATTCCTCGAGGGAAGAAGGAGAATTGGGCGTAATTGCGTCTTGCGAACTTTATCTCTTTATCTTGAGCGAATGGCCCCTGCTCTGCCTATTTGCCAACCTGGAACCACAATGTGAAAAAGTCATTCGACTTTATATTGTGTTTGTACTTTAATCCACCGTAGGGCAATGCCGTGCAGTTGCGACGTTCGCTGGAGGAGGCGGTGGGCGGCGTGCGCAAGCTGTCGTCGGCCGAAGTGGCTTTCGAGGGGAACGATCACAAGTTGGTGTACCTGGTGGGTCGGCTGTCGACCGAACAGGAGCTGATTGCCGAGGAATATGGCATCGCCATCAAGGCGGCCAAGCTGCGACGACGGGTCGAGATGTACCAGTGGGTGGAGGATCAGAACACAGAGTCAGTTTCGGCTTTAATTAAGTTTCGGTTCCATTACATTCCAATATAGTATTATGTTTGGAACCATATTTCTCAACTACGTGTTGTTGATCTGACTAACGGTTTGCTAATTTGTTGTTCTTTTAGGGAAGTTGAAGAGGACGATCATTCCAAAATGGTGACAACCTATTCATACAGTAAGTTCGTATTTCTGGGTTGCTTTGTTGAACGAAATTACCACTGCGAACAATATATTCTTTTGAATTGAGTTTGGTTGCGTTCTTTATAGAAATCATTATATATTGAGATAATGCTGTTTCTTTTTATCATCTGTAGCTAAAGCCTGGCTACCCTACGTTGTCAAAAGTACATCCTTCAACCAGCCTGCTAGTCACGAAAACCCAAAGTTAGTAAGTCGGCTTTTCTTTTCTGAATTTTGTCAAAAAATATGTGAGAAAGCATATTTGTACATATACCAAACGCAGATGTTAAATGTCCAGTTCGGTGAAACTTTGAGTTGAATGTGTCAACTCTTAACCAGTTAGTTGCCGCATAAGGTTTTTTTTACCGCAAGGCTGATTTATCTTTTTTTATGTTTGCATGATAAAAAAATTATTAAAATAATCTTACTTCATCACTTTTAACAGGGAATTTCCTCTTGTAAATTCTGTGGAAGTGGCAGACGAGATCAAAGTTGGCCACTTTATTTTATGCAAAGGTTAGTAATTTTATTTCACCTCTTTCTTTTTTGGCAATGATATAGGAGCGTACCTCTTGTCTATTAATGAACATCAGTCCTGAAGTTTTTTGTATCTCTGAATTAAATTGTTTTGTGTTTCCAATTCTTGTACAGTTGTATATTAGTGTTGTTTATCGATTTCTAAGCGATTGATGTGTGCTTTCTCTCGTTGTCATTAGAGCTTGTAGATAAGATTGACAATTTTCAACCTTTCACTGGGCACATCCGTCCCCAGTCCCCCAGTATTAAATTGCACGCCGGATTGTACTACCACACGGAAGACGTGTGGAGCCCTCAGGTAGGACTCGCAGTCGATTGGTTAGTCATTTCTAATTGGGTAATTTCTGTTCTTAATGCAGTCATTTTTTAATTTTTCTCCGAGCAGGTTGGCGATATCAGAGTCGAGTATGCCAGGGCTGGATTCTCTGGTGACGAACACGTTGAAATAGTGAGTTCCATTTTTGTTTTTACTCTCTCGTATTTAGTCATTTATCACTGTCTACAATTTTTATCACTGTCTTCGTTTTTTGGTCGTGCTTACCGAATCGTACACTAAATATATTATGCGAATTCTCTTTAAATTTTCGCGTATTGTACGCTCAAAATAAAAATTTTATGTGTTTTCCTCTCAACGTCTAAGCTTTGATTAATCTTTGAAAAGATTGCGGAGACATCAGGGCTGATGGGTGGAAATTGATTCGGTTAAATGGTTGTCAAAAAAGGTTTAGTCAATTGTCAGTTGGCAGGATTTAGTCAGTTGACATATGGTAGAATTTCAATCCCAGCTTTGAATTTCCAGCTTTTAAAAGTTCAGAGGGGCACATAATCTCCTGTAGTAGTCAAAGTATTCACATAAGACTGTGTTGTCAAATAAAAAATATTATTCCGCAGGTGAGCATCATCGCCAAACAGGAGGGTCGCGTCCTGAAGCCGTACGTCACCCAGTCGGATAAGACCATCCTGATCCTGCATTTCGGGCGCCGCTCCCCCGAGCTCCTCTTCAACGTGCAGCTGTCGTCCAACACGTGGAGCATCTGGGCTCTGCGCTCGGCCGCCTGTGCGGTGCTACTCTACGCCGTCAACGGAGCGGCTGCGCTCCTGCTAAATATAGGTGAGAATCTCTTCGCGCTTTAGTGAGTTGCTACAACAGAAAAATATGACCCATTTTTATTTAGAACTAGCGTTTTAGCATGTCCGAGGACAGGCAGCACTTTTGGCATTCATCTTTGGCGCTTTCCATTAGTGGGTTCCCACATTGAGCTTCTCAAGCTGCTCCCTAGGTGGCACAGCGCAGATAGGAGCAATGCGAGCATGCAGAAAGTGGGGAAATCTTCAAAATTCGCGCTTTTAAAAAGAGACGCATTCAGGATTTCAGGATTGATGTTCTCGAGCCGCTTTTTAGGTGGCGTGGCGCAGATGGGAGCAATGTGAGGAAATGGGAAATCTGCTGAGAATCTGTTGTCCACACACAATTTTGTGCGCCCAAGATGGCGGAAAGTCTTGATTCTTTGTTCTGTTCTCCAATGCAACGAAATTGTTGTAATAAACGCTAATCTGTAGTTCCTTTTTTGATGTAGTTCCATCATCGTCCACCATTCACGATGTTCTTAAACTGGGCGTTGGAACCGTGAGCGTCTCCCTGTCCGTCACCATTTACACTCTAGTGCTTTTCGTCACGTGGGCTCTATATAAGATGCACCTGGGCATCTTCTTTCTAGTCGCTTCCTTATTCCCTTTGGTACTGTTGTTCGCTAAGCTTTACAGGCAGGACAACCTAGAAAATCAACAGCAGCACCACAAGGCTTGAATAAAATTGCACCTTTTATCTTATACCTTCCATAATCGTGCGTGGTACATTTTTTTCATCCTATACATCTACATCTTTTCCATTCCAAATGTCATTTTCATCCCTGGTCAAGGATCCTTTATTTCTATAAGTACATTTTTTCGCATTGGAATCACATAAATTGGAATAAAATATAAAACCACTTCACAGTAGACTACTATAAAAGTGCTTCTGAGTAAATTGGAATAATTGAATTTTTAACTTAAATTATTTTTCTGATAATATATTTCTATTTTTTCGACTTGATCACGTGGTTTTAAAATTTTATGAACATATTTTACTGATAAATGAAATTTTAATGATTCTTCGGTTTCCTTAAATGTTTTACAAAACTGATTAGGGAGTCCAGAGCTTAGGGGTGGATCCTGCAGTCTGGCTATTCCAGCTGCATCCCTCTTCCCTCCCCTTCCCT
>JAUJYS010001988.1:0-15835 GCA_033995665.1 Melogona broelemanni
GAAGCTCAGGGGTGACGCCAGTACCCCAGGCTAACGAATAAACGAAAGCCTGCGCCGGGAAGCGAACCCGGGACCGTCGGCTTCGAAGGCTGTTGCCATACCCACTGAGCCATCGGTACGTACTAAATACCCACTGAGGACGGTCCCACGGTTTTACTACCGCTCAGATGGCTGGTGTGCGTACGAATTTCTTTCGTCCGAAAGATTTCCGAGGACCCTATCAGGAATTAAACTCGCGATCACTGGTGTAGTAATCTGTTGAGCTAACCACTACGGCATACGGCACCTATGTGCGGCCAATAGGGCACTATAAAATGTACTGGCCTGAACCATGTTTGTAATATACATGTACCTGAGCAGACATTAGGTGGAGCATGTTAGTGTACTGCACTTTGAACAGAGAACACCAAACTTTATAGATAACGAAACTGAGACCAAATTCGGTATAAAATGCTTGAGTGTCCGTGTTGTCAAACAAATTGAACAGAGAACACCAAACTTTATAGATAACGAAACTGAGACCAAATTCGGTATGAAATGCTTGAGTGTCCGTGTTGTCAAACAAGTCCTGAGGCACAACATAAACCCCATTCCCAACCTTGTCGAAAATACCGAAATTTATTGATAACAATATCAAGACTAAATCGTTTATCTCACCGTAGGTCTACATCGTTGAGGGAACGGGGTACGCCGTGATAAACATGCTTTATCTGCAGCCGACCCGTCGCGTGTGTCGCGCCGTATGTTTTAAGTCCGCCGGGCCAGTCTTTGTTACCATGCATTAGTGCCTGATTTATGCTGTCTGTGTTTATACAAAATTTAATTACAGTAGGGATTTCAATCGCGTCTGCGGGGTCCTGCTTGACGGTAGTAGTGGGATGGTGTGCCCGATTCAAATTGAGGGTAAAGGTATGCGCGTTACATTTAAATGATAATGGCGCGTGTGCGTCTCGGATGCACACGGGCGGACAATTTGAAAGTTAAATTGCCAATTTCTTGTGTACGGTAATCTTAGAAAATGATTAGCCTACTTGCGAAACTCACCATTTGAGTCAGCTGTTTCTGAAATGTAAAAGAAATCGTCTGATTTTGGTAAATTTGGTTCGGGAAAGCAGTGTGTTGTATAATATCTCAAATTTAGAATAAAAATTAGTTTTGCCCGAGAGTGTTCATTTTTCTTAATACTAAGAGACAATTTTTTCTTAGAACTGATAATTCCACAACCAAGAAAAGTAAAACATTTATTATCGACCTGAATGGTGACAAACTGCAACAGACAGAAGCCCATGCTTGTGGTCGGCTGTGTCTTTTGAAATATTCTATGAACATACGCGTAAATGAGGAAAAATAATGTTTACCCATAATTCATGGAAAATAATTGAAATAACAGCATTATGTCCTGAAAAACTTACACGAGGTATAACAACCAACAGTAACATTTTTTTTTATTGACATGAATGCATTAAAAACGAATACAAACACGTCATCACCCCAAACTAGGGGGAAATCAGCCGCCCCTTAGCCGTGCCGAGGCACTGACTGTGAGGGGCGGCAACAACATGTTTATATTTCTGGTCTGTTGTTTATTCTGTAGCTGCACTAGTGAATACCGGTGATAGCATTTGTCCCATAATTGCCAAGTTTCGAAAACATGGAATTGCGAAAGAAGTAGTCAAAATATTTGCTTGTTTTTTTTTGTTTTTTTTTTCATTTTTGCAACGCGTTTTTACGTATGCCCAATAACATACCCCTGTATGTTGTCGTTTCTCGTTGCAATGTTTCGGTATGTTTGGAAACGCAGGGGGCGCTGCTGTCAATGGTGACTAGGCGTATCTTGGCATCCAAGCAAGTGACACGCGAAACGCTCACAACGGCTCCTTATCGAACGCTCCATCTTTGCTGGAGTGCTGGGTTCGTTGATGAAACTATGTTTTCGCTACATTATACTGGCTGAACATGCGTGGCTCTGCGCCGAAAGCGGGATGATTTCGCGTTAAATTCAATGCAGCAATGAAGGAATAATAAAACTTCCCATCAGAAACGATAAATTATGAAAACTGCTGTGTTTTCTAGTCAAAACTGGCCGAACTAAGATGGTGAAGCATTTTTTCCTGAAACTTCAGCCAAACGTTTAAATGTTTTTGTTCGTTAATTCGTTAAAACGGCGGCTATTAATTATTTGACTTTCACTTGATGTTTATTTTTGTTCGATATCATCATGCTGTATCGATAGAAAATGTGCAAACTCCAGCAAAATGGTAGATGGTCGCGAAATTTTGTCGAAAACTTTTGTGTCAATATTCTTTGTTTTTCGTTCGTTACACAATGGTCACTTAACGAGAGGGACGGGGTCCGGTACAGCGCCGGGAAAAAGACGAACAGGGTTTTGGCAAAGATAGACGTTCTAACTCACTATTAATTTTTATAATGGTCACTTATTTCACTTTATTGGGCGAACTTTGAGTAACTTTATTTTTTATTTAATTACTTCATAACCATTTTGTTTGTTAAGCCGTTTATATGAGCGTTTGTGAATTTTAAGGAAAATAATTGTTTTGTGGTCACGGTGAATAAATCCATTGATAATTCCCATATCGATTCGTAATCATTTGACAAAAGAGGGTAAACTGTCAGAAGTGTAGGAGTTACATTTGTCAGTATAATAACTCTGACTTATGATATGTCAATGCTGACATGACGTCGTTTTCTCCACGTTAATGGGCACTCATCAACTAACTCTTAGGGATTTTTTGTTAAGCTTTTCTCTGACAACTTGACCGTGTAAATTGAATCGTACAGTGGGCTACTGTTTGACCGGCACTCATGAAACGTCGAGGTTGCATAGTGTCGCTGTGTTTACTCATGTTTCGTATTTTCTCTTTGTGTGTGCAGGAGACGTACCCGTCCACCCCTCCCGTCTGGTTTGCCGAATCTGAGGACACAAGTATCACCAATGCCGTTCAAGTCCTGAGTAACACATCTGGAAAAGATAATCACGTACGTATTTTTTTCCTCTTATTCCCCCCCCCCCCATCCCCCTTCATTTGTCACGAAAATTGGTTGTGGAGACTCTGGAAGGTTTTCCCATCATTCCAAAAAAAAAAAAAAAAATGGAGCGTTATTTTCAAATCGTTACGTTATTTGTCACAAGTTATCGCTTTTTTTTATATGACTCATGTTAGATAAAAAGTTATGACAATTTCGTAACTCGACGCTAGTTTCGCTTTCGCGCATAAGTCTGCTCAAGCAAAATAAGTAATTTCGTGTCAGCTATCAGAAAAGTTGACTCTGCAGACACATTTGAGGAGTCATTAAGAGGCTATATAGCAGTCTAAGACGGACGAATGGGGGACATGGTCCGGAATAGATCCAAATAGAGACTGGCGAAGTCTTGTTCATAAAATAATATTTCTATAATTTTAGGTGAGACGACAGTTGCGAACATTAGTATCACAGGGGCTAGGGGAAAACGAGACATAATAATTTATTCTATCTAAAATAATAGTAATTTATTTTATAAACGAGAGCTCTCCAGATTATTTTCGTCTCTTTCCTTTCGGTGCTGTTCCGAAATATGTTTCCCATTCGTTTGAACTCAAATACGTTGACCAATCAGCTATCCCGGAATGTGTTCCACTATCATCTAAAAAGCTGTCAGTTGGTTTTGTTTATTTCCAGAATAAGCTGGTTATGAAAATGACCTCATCCAAAGCTATAGCTTTAGGTGTCACCGTAACCTCTGTGTTATCAATACAGATGTTTTGAGGCTATTGAAGATCAGTATTGAGGCTTTTTTACTGCTTTCTTTGGGAAAATGAAAGGCGTCTGTCTCGGCTGGTTTCAAAAACATCCGAAAGCCTCGTTATTTGCATAACATTTTAGAATCTTTGCGTTTGTCTGGTTTTCTTGTTCAGCGCTAGTGGTTTGGCGTATTTCGTTCACTCGGGTTATGCGCGCCTGTTTTGTGGGCATGGTAATTTTGTGAAGCAGTGAGAGAGAAAAAAAAAAGAAAAACGGGTTTTTGAAGGGAAAAATATCCTGTTAATGTAGGTCGCATTTGGCTTTCAAACTGGATTCCCACCGAGTGACAGGAGGGGGGGGGGGGAATCTAGACCGATGAATCATGGGGGAAATCTATTAACAATCCCCGGTGTAGAACCCCCGGAGTTGTCTTTTCACCACCCACCCCCTTCTTGATAGTCTTGAAAGGAAAAAAAAATCGGCAATTATAAAAACAATGGAAGCGGATTTCTTTCATTTCACACCTGGAGTTTCACACTAGACGGTGTTATTTGCACCTGTGTGGTTTGGTAGAGTTGCGCTTAATTTTTCTTTGTTTGGAGGAGGGGAGGGCTTTTTGCCGCCGTTTACGAACTACTTTAATTTAACGGTTTTAAAGGAGCTCCTTGTTTATATCTATTAACTTGTCAACGTGTGTATTACTTTTCCTGCTTGATGGAATTGGGACTAGGAAAAAATTTCAAGTTTCTCGCGTTTCTGCGGCTTTTCATTCGAAATCAGTTCAAATTGGCTTTGTTGTCGTTTGGAGACCTGACTGGAATTTTTGTGTCCTGTTTAGATTCTTCAACAAGTGAGGATCTTAATCCGAGAAATGTGCCGGCAACACAGCGTCCCCGAACCACCCGACCTGGATCAACTGAAAGTTGTGCCGTGCATTCCGGTAAGTTGACAAAATTGGAAAAATTAATACAACTCTTGTTGAAACAAGTGATTGTCAGTTTTCAGTGGTCGGCAATCTTAGAATGTTTAACCAGTATGAATGACATCCGAGAAGGGTTATGATAAATAATAAATAAGCTGTGTTGGGTTCCTTCCTTTCGAAAAGGAACCAGTCCCCGTTCTAGTTCATATAGAAATTAAAAGGAACCTGTAACTTTTCCATTCCTTTTCCGTTCTTTCGATTAAAAATGTAGTTTCAATTCATAACGTTGTGTGTAAATATAAATAAAGATTCCCTCGCAATCTTTATTTTCTTCTCGACATACTGCGACCACATGGAAATTTCCGAGAGTAGATCTAAAGGCCGTGGCCGGTTTACAGGCACAGTCGGTTCCGCTGTCGACACTTAGGAAAATTGTGTTCTTTGTAAATTGAAGGTCAAAATCCTTTACATAGAAAAGGAACCCCCGTTCCAGTTCATCAAATTAAAAGGAACCTAGGCGTTCCTAAATTCCTCAAAAAAGGAACCAGTTCCTAGGAACGGAACTGTTCCGTTCCTAGGAACACTGCTGTCTAGAAAACTTTTCTGTTTCTAATATACATTTTTTTTCCCCTACTGTTTTATTCCTCGTCCGTTATTTCATGTGGGGGTCTCAGCAGTTCAGCGCCGAAGCGATGGACGAGAGTTCGGAGGACGAAGACGACGACGCCGATGACGATCTGCACATAGAGATGGAGGAGGACACGCGATGCATGTACGTTCTCTAAGGGCATGCATGTATCTCTTGACCGCCACCGGTTAGCGACAACTAGCGTGTTAATGATTGGGGAGTCGGTAACTCTGTCTACTAGAACCCCCAATTTGGTCAATTTAATTTTAGCAATGCTATGAGAATTACTTTTTGGGTTGAAGATTTGTAATCTTTGCGTGACAGCGACTGACCATTTATTGAATTGCGTTTCGAGAACTTTATTCCTTTGGTATGTTGAATCAATCTTAAAATTATTAACAATCCTTTCAAGTTAGCAGCGCATCTATTTTAAGAGTGGTGAAAATGTGCCCCTCAAATATTGCCTAAGCAACACGAGATGCATAAAATCTGTAGTGATATTCGCTACAATGAGGAGAATAAAAAGTAAAGAAAAAGAAATATTTATTTTAGAGTTTCAAAGCAACACGTGAGGTAAAATATCTCCTGTTCACTACAGGGATGAAAAAAGGCATTTAATTTTGAGTATGTAACAAACAGTTTAGCCGTTGTAAAATTATCCTGATTTAGTTTGGCAGCCAGTTGAAATTGTTCCAAGTGTTGATTGGTCAATTGATTTTGTAATTGTTTACGCAGCAAAACGTCCGAGAAGACTAAGGAGGAGGACATCAGCAGCGAGCACTTTGCCACGCTAGAGCGACTGCGTCAGAACCAGCGCCAGGATTACCTAAAGGGCTCCGTTTCTGGTTCGGTGCAGGCCACCGACAGGCTCATGAAGGAGCTGAGAGACGTTTACCGTTCGGATAGCTTCAAGAAAGGTAAACCACGACTGCTATTCCCCTCTATCTGCAGCTCATGAAACAATTTTGTCTTATTCTTGCTATTAAATCCCCTGGTTATAAATTTCCAGGGTTGGGGTTGGTGGGTTCCTCATTCGATTCTTATTTTCTTCACCGTTCTTGTTGAACCTCAGATGATATCGATTTTATTTTACTCTTTTCTCTTGAAACAGGATTTTATAGCGTTGAACTAGTGAACGACAGTCTGTACGAGTGGAACGTTCGGCTGACCAACGTGGACCCCGACAGTCCGCTCTACAACGATCTCAGTCAACTTAAGGAGAAGGAGGGTCGAGACCACATTCTTCTCAACATGCTCTTTCGGGTAAGTCGCCTCCATTATTTTAATGCACCAACATCTAGCCAATAGATGGCTTTTCTATATTTTGTTTTTGAACCTCCTGGTCGAAGATAGACGCAATTGACAATTTTAGTGACAATTGGCTGGATGTCGTTAGATCTAATTGCTCTTGTATCTTTCCCCTCTGATGCTTAGGAGACGTATCCGTTTGAGCCGCCCTTTGTTCGCGTGGTCCAACCCATGATTTCCGGGGGCTACGTGCTCGGCGGTGGCGCCATCTGTATGGAGTTGCTCACCAAACAGGTAAGGACGGTGCTCCTGTGTTTCGGGCCTCCGTAAAATTTGCGCCGTGGTTAAAAAATGTCATCGGGTGCTAACGTGTTTCATTGTTCAATTGATATCAGGGTTGGAGTAGTGCGTACACCGTGGAGGCCATCATCATGCAAATCGCGGCCACTTTAGTCAAGGGAAAGGCTCGCATCCAGTTTGGAGCGACGAAGGGCCAGTACAGCTTGGCTCGAGCACAACAATCGTTCAAGTCGTTGGTACAAATTCACGAGAAAAATGGTAGGAACCGCTTGATTTTTTTATTTATTTAAAATTTCATCGTAGTAGTTGTTCAAAGTGGTTTATAAATGTCTGATGTTGGAACGTCGTGATGAGAACAAAAAATTGCCAATATGTTTTACCTTGCAACATATAAAGTGCGTGCTTTTCCTAGTCTTTTCATTCCGCTTTTAAATTGCCGTGTTTTTGCAATATAATTTAACTGCTGAAAATATGTACGCAGCTCAGTCTCGTGGAATATTTTATTCTACCAACCAACCGTCATACTTTCAAAATTCGTAAAAAAAAATTTTTAGGACAGTACTTCATTCGAAACAATCGTTTAATTTCTAAAAGTTGGAAGTGGTGGAATGGTTAGGGTATCAGTTATTGGAATGAGGTATCCTGGGATCGAATCCAGCGTGTACTAATTTGTTTTTGTGCTAGCATCTCAAAAATAAAATATATTCTCATGTCTATGTCCAAGGTTACATCCGAAAAACGGAAGTCTTTTTTTTACGTTTACTTGTTTAAAATTTGATAGGATTGTTTTTTTTTTTTTTTTTTTTTTTTTTTTTTTTTTTTTTTTTTTTTTTTTTTTTTTTTTTCTAACCTGTTTTTGCGACTTAAGGGTCATTTAGGCGAGGTTTTCTAATTTAGTCTTTCTCTCGTTTCAGGATGGTTCACCCCGCCAAAAGAGGACGGTTAAGAGCGACCACTCGCGCCCCGCAATTTGATTTCATCGGTTATTCTTATTTTTTGTTGCCTCGTCGGTTAAGTTGGCGCACGCTGCTGGACCACAGATGAAATGAAATTTACGGCCGTCTTGCGTCAACTACAAACATAAAAAACGGTGGTCGGTTGAATCCACACGATTCCATTTGTGGGACTCGAAAAAAAAAAAGGATCCTGCCAACCCCGACGCCAACGAGGCAGCTCGGTTCCTGCTATATTCCTGGGTGCCGGCGCCGGAATTTAACACCAAATCTTATTGCCCAATGACGAGTGTGTTTCCCCCGCATTGTTTGACCATCGATTCGGAGGTCCTATTTTGTCCCTGTATCCTTCCTTGTTCTACCCTCTTTCCTTCCCCCATCCTCCATGTACCATGTCAAACATCCACGCTCGAGGACCTTGTGCGCCACGGCGCAGTTTGTCGTCAAGAGGCAAACCATCTCTCCCTTCCCCCCGCTTGAATTATTTCACGTCGTTGCAAAATGCGGGACGTGGCCGTGAACTGACGAACGAAAGGAATCGTGTCTGGACTGAAAATGATTGCTTGAATGACGTGCCGACGATATTTGATTCCAAGATCTGATGGTGTTCGTTGCGGTGGGCGCTAGAAATTTGGCCCTGGACAGATCTTTTGGGCGACACTCGGCGGAGTTGAATCATGGACAAATTTCGTTGGCTACACACACACTCTTTTTCTCTATCTTTCTCTTGGGTCAACGTGAATGGGGGGCGACGCGACTAGTTGTTATGTGCGAGTCCCGTGTTGAATTTTACTGGCCATCATCTTCCCCCCCCTCCCCTAGTAATATTATGAAATTGTGGTACGATGATATGGCCCCTGCTTTTTCCACGATGATGTTGGTATTAGTGTTTGTTAGCGCATTTGGTCCACCTCCACCCCTCCTCCCCAAGAACACTCGTACGATACTGAGTCGAGAGAGAGGTGAGCGGGTTTTTCCAGTTGCTAGTGTTTCGTCGATTTGCCCCCCATTTTTGACTTGTGTGTGGTTACTTACATAATATTAGAGGCCCCACTGGCCAAATGGGACAGGCACTCGTTGTTTTTTAAAACGCTCGGTCATTGTTTTTTTTAAGAGAGATAAAAAAAAAAATTGTCCGCTAGATTTCTGTTGTCGTTTTTTGCCAACCCTAGATGCTGTTGGCCGAGAGAGAACGGAGACACGTGTAGATACATACTTGGTGGCCATGTTGTCTGCGAGACCAGTAATTTACGACCATTGTAATGTCATGGAGGCAAGTCTGTAAGGTTATTGAATAAATTTGTTTTTCTTATCTAGTTTTTGATATCCATGTGGTCATCTAAGTTTATTGCGCTATGTACCATTTTGAAAACCTGAGTTATTCATATAGATGTTGACTTGGGGGTTATAAATCTGTAATCCCCACGCCATAGTTAACCAGAAAAATCACTAATTTTGAAGAAAAATCCCCACTTTTTGACAACACGAGTTAGGGGTCATGCAACCAGCACGTCCTAATCGACCACCCCTCATAACTGTACCACCACTCATAAGGGGTGGTTTATTCCTCCTTGCCTATTGAAGGCTCTGAGCGATGGCAGTGGGCCTGTCAATCCCCAATCCCAATTAACCAGAAAAATACAATAAAAACTGAACTTTTCATACCTTCGAAAAAAAACAGAATTTTGTTAACAGGGCAAACACCCATATAATTTTTTAAAACTATAGTGGAGTCTGACCTTTTTTGACGCCACATTACATTTAATATTGATATGCCTATTTTAATGACGTTAAGCCTAATCTGATGGCGAAGCGCTCACCGAAAACGTCAAAAGACCGCTAGATGGCGCCATCCAGTGGTGTTTCTCCACACCGGTTTTTCGTAATTTGTAAAAAAAAATGGGAAACTCCCTATTTGTTAGAAAAAAGGTTCCGAAGGGGGTGAGTTCAGCGAAAAGAAACTTTAGGTTTACACCGGGCACTTGGGAACAGGGAAGAATCCACGCATGGCAAACTATCTGGCCGCCAAGGTTTAAGGTGGATTTGTTCCTGTCCCCAATAGTGCGAACACTTTGCAAAAAAGCTCATACACCCTCTTGAAAGAGAAGTGGACTGAGTCGGGTCATTTTAACTAATCACCTTGGCCGAAAGTTCACTGCTGCGATGCGATTGGATATTCAAATTTGGACCGTGACAGCATCGAAAGTTTCTGGGAGCAATTCAAGCACTAGCTGCATTGTGCATGGTTCATCGGTAGAATTCGGTTGTTGTTTTTTGGAGATGTTGGTTGTCGGTTGTTGGTTATTCGGTGAAAGACTTCGGCTTCGACGATTTCCGTGATTTCTTCGTGTGTGTACGTAAGTTGTGAATATTTAATTATAAAAGAGCAATTTCATTGATTGGTTAACGTTAATTGTTTATTCGTCTATTTGAAATATGTAAAATTTTCAGAGAAGAGAAACTTAAAAAAAAAAGCCAAATTTTCGCCGAGGTATGATCGAAAGATTAAAAGCTTCACAATAAGAATAAAAATTAATTATGGGAAGTCTTTAGAAAAATGACAGTGAAAAATAAAATGTTGGCAAATCGATTAAATAGTTATAATCGCTCATGTTGCTGTATTAATTTGGCCTTTTTTAATGGGAACTTAACAGATCTCTCATTTTAGATTTTTTTTTGGTTAAGTTTAATTTATAAATTTTAAACAGATTTGCTCTTATCGTAATTTTTTTTTTTTTTGTCTTTCAGGTTCGAATTTGGTTTTAAGTAAACCACTCAATATGGTTTCGGTGAATCGGATAGCCTAACGTTGGAAATTAAAATGGTAAATAATTTTGATTGTTCAGTGAATTCGATGAAAAGTATTTCTTGGGGGGAGATAAATATTTGTTTGTGAATAGGAGAGTTTTCCCTCGCCCCTTAAGTTTTCTATTTTTTTTTTCCGTAGCCACACCAGTCTTGAGTTTGTTGTAAAATTGCTGTAGCGTTTGTTTCTTTGTGCGCTTTTGTTGGGAATAAAGATTGTTTGAAATTTGTTACGGTTAAGTGTCTTGGGAAGTTTAGTTTCGGTATTGAAAAACTGGTTGTGTGGATAGCACGTGCCAATTACTTACGAGCCTACGAGCATTATTAAAAATAATTTTATAAAAATAATGAATTATGGTAGAATAAAAATGAAATAAGGGGCGAATAAGTTTTTCTATGTCTACTAAAAAAATTCGGGTTAAATTTATTGAAGGAAAACCTTGGCCGGGGAATGTTTGTTCACGTAGATATTAAACGGGTAAATATATTGTGAAATGTTGATGATACGAGATCTAGTTTTAGATTTTAAATTTTAATATTTATAAATGTTTAATTCCAGGTTGGATTGTCTGTCATCGGGTGCACGATATGGATTTGGTGAAGAACCTGTCATTGGAAATCGAAATGGTAGAGTAATTATTTTGATAGTTCTTTTTCGTTTTGAACACGCTGTTCAGTGTCATCAGTGATGCATTAATTTCTTAGGAGTTTATTTTGATCCTGGGGCACTGGTGAAATTGTGTCGCCCTCAACAAAATTGTTCTTGAAATTGGGAGTTTTCCTCCCATGAAGTTTTTTAATATATTGCGCGTGTGGACAAACTTAAAACTCCACCTATCAAAGTCTATGTTGAACTTTATCCACCAATACGATAAAAATGATTCAATTTTCGGCGTAAACCGAAAATAATTTCGGTTTAGTTTGGCTAAGGAAAAACTTGGTGGGGAAATGTGTTTAAATTTGGAAATTTATTGAAATGGGGACGACAGTTTCCGTGGTCACGCTAGAGTCAAATCTGTTAAATTACAGGCACCTTTTTTGTAATGCATTGTCCGCTTTTATTGAAATAAAAGTGTAGTTTACATTTGATGCGGTTAAGTGCCTGTGGTGGTGTTTTGGTATTGAAGAACACATTGTGTATATTGTGCGCATTAAGTATGAGAAAACCTTGTTAAAATTCATTTTAACAACTAAAAAAATATACCTCGGATATATATATATATTTTTTTTTTCAAATTCACCGTAGCGCCTAGTGCACTACAGGAATATTGCACCCTCGTGTCTCTATGGAGATATGTGAGGGGCAGGGAAGGGAATGGAAGAGGGATGCAGCAGGAATAACCAGACTGCAGTTCGACGCGCGACCAACTTCACTACAGCTACCGTCCCGTTTTGAAGTGAATAGAAACGAGTAAACTATTTTTTTAACGGATACCATATTTTATTTATTCATCGACATGAGCACAAAGCTGACAAGATTTTTGAATATTTCGTAAGCCTAGGTCGGGAATCGAACCCGCGATACGGGTAGTTCGACGCGCGACCAACTTCACTACAGCTATCGTCCCGTTTTGAAGTGAATGGAAACGGGTGAACTATTTTTTTTTAATGGATACAACCTTTTATTTATTCATCGACATGAGCACAAAGCTGACAATTTTTTTTACCGTACGTACTGGTTTCGACCCCAGGATATCTGAATCCAATAACGGTTACAATAACCATTACACCACTTAAAACTTCTAAAAAATTAACGACTGCTTTGAACGAAGTGCCCTCCTATAGCGATTATTCTTTTAATTTTGACGGATCCTCGTCAAAATTTGACAGAATAAAATGTTCCATGAGATTGAACAGCGCGCAAAATTTCAGTTCTTTAGGATGTGTGAAAGTTGGTTAATAATGACCTCAAAGTTGAAATTGACACAGACAATTAATGTTCATGTCAAGTTAAATAAAAGGTTGTAAAAAAATATTGTGAAAAATATCTCGTTTGAAGTGTGTACTGAGAGTGTAGCTCTTTGGCAACACTATGCTACGTGCACATTATTATCATTATACGATCCCGCATTAAATGCGAATAGAAAAATTCTAAAGCCTAGCCCGGGATTCGAACACGCGACCGTCGCAATGAAAAACGACCCTTCAACCAACAGGGCCACCGATGATAGAATTTGTTCCAATCAGCGAAACACACATTAACAATTTATTGTCTGATTGTGAAATCTACAACAAGCATAGACTTTGAAATTTTAGTTCTTTCCCTATGTACATTACGACACTCTTCCTTTCCCAATCTCTAGTTCTTCAAAAATTCGGCATCAATTTTGCAGGAAGACTTCGATGCAATTTGTTCGAAAAACACCTGCATGTTTTATGCGCCCTTTTTTGTTGTTGTGCACGAGCACGTAGGCTACGCGACAAATTCCAATTACTGTCTTTTCCCCTTTCTCTTTGTGAGCCCCTAAAAAAACTCCATCGGAATCCCGAGTAATTCGTAATGAAATTAATGAAGACGTCGAATTTTCTTGCCAGTCAAAGAGGGGCAAACTTGATTAGTGCTCAGATTCTATTTTCGAAGTGCATCGGCTGTCCACCGTTGGATTATACCGACGACGGCTATTTTTTTCTACTTCTAAATTGATCATTTTTTGTGACTGCGATACAGCCAAAGAAATGTACAACTTGAATCTACCTGATTCAAGCTGTAACGAACGCTTGACACGTTCAAACTGTATTGCCCTTTTGCCTGTTTTTGGCTGGCGGCGTAATGAAGTATTAAAAGCTTGAATTGGAAATAAATTATTTTTAAAAATACATTGAATGTAGCCAAGGTTTGTTATCCAATTTTTGGTTTTCTGACATGGCCGAAGGTTCTGCAAAAAATATCGGTTTCGTCATTGTCACTGTAGATATCGCCACATATTAACTAAAATCACTGTTACTGGCGCCATCTTGTGATTTTTGGCTAGAGAAAGTTTGTGACGTCATTAAACAGCTACCTCAATGATAACGATTATTATTTATTTGCTCTAGACCTTATATATCGTCTGTTCTCCACTACGAATATATTTAAGTACTGATTTTTAATGGGCACGAGGTTGGAGGTTCTAGCCTTTTACTTTATTGCACTCTGTAATTTATTCCTGAAGTTTTTGCTTGTTTAGGAATTTGTCTACGGTTCTCTCGTTTGGTGCACTGGCTGTTATTGTAACCCAATAAATTTGTATGCGGCTTCTTTTTTTTTAATCAGACTTAGGAAAACAGCTGCATGCACGTACAAAATGTAGTTTTTTTCTCTTTGTGGCATACACGGGGTTGTCTGGTAAGTTTCTTTAAGTGCTATACGAGTAAAATAAATGTTGAATGTTACGAGCTTTACGCTGAGGTTGAAATTTGAAGTCCGTACAGTCGATTTAATGAGAAGCAAACATGGAAATGTATACCTAGAATGATTATTCGTTGTGCCTTAAAACAAATAGCGTTATAGCGAAAAAAAGGAAAAAAAAAAAACAAAATGAGTTTATCATACACTTTTTAACCATTTAAAAATAAATATTTATAAGATGTTAACATGTAGTCCAATATTACAAGGCATGAGGCACCGCGCCATCAATGATATACGAGTTTATGTCTATTTCAAAATGAAAAATTAAGCCCTTTTCAAAGCTCAGCGGCAGAGCGAATTTTTGTGCGACGATACCGGTTTCGATTCTCTGCTCGAACTTTCGTTATTCGATCCCAAGACATTGGTGAAAATGTGCCCTTTCAGGCATTGCTCATCAACAATTGAAAAATATCAACATATATGTCCAATATTTGTTGATATTTTTCAAAATATTTTTTTTAAATAAAGACACAACTGACTGCAAGCACGAGTCTTTAACACGAGATATTGCCTAAAATAATTGCTAAATCGTCGTTGGTTGAAATTTTCTATAATCACTGCAGTCATCGATTGCAAAATCATCGATTGCAAAATCTTTAAATAATTTTTTTTTTTTTTCATATTCCAGATCACTGTAGTGAATAGCCCTACTGGAGGTTATTGTACCCCTCGTGTCGCTGTGGCGATATATGAGGGGCACATTCCAGTACCACCGAATCGAATAAACGAAAGCCTGCGCCGGGAATCGAACCCGGGACCACCCGCACCGTACGCTAAAGTTATTGGAAATATTTCAACCAAAAAGGAAAGGAAAAATGTTCCTAAAAATTAGTTTTATACGAGCTTTGCACGTTTATCCTTTTGTAGAGCGGGAATCAAATTTATAATTTACAATTTTAATTCGCCGTAACTAAATTAAAACCGAATTTTAATAATGAAAAACACAGGCCGGCACTATGGCGCCCAACAGACGCGAGGATATTGGATCCAGACGACAGGCACCGGCGACTGCGGTTTTCTTAATCAGACCACTCGACCTGCATGCAGTTCGAGCCGTGTTGAATGCCCCAAATTAATTCCATTCATCAAAATGATATAGAAGCGCGCGCGCGATCACACCTACGATATTTAGGAGCTAGTCGAGAGAGAGCGAATTGTGTCGCTCTCGGTCTCCCGCATGCAGACCACGATCTATATTAATTCAGTTCACGTCACCGACGTCCGGCAAATGTTTCCTGGGAATAAGCAACCGTATATATCCTACACAGATCACCAGTTTCGTCCCATCATAGCCCATTTTTCAACGAATTTAAAAGGCTTAGAAGCAGTAACCGATCATAACATAGTCCTTTTACGGATTCCCACTATTTTTAATAAAGTTGCGCTCAACGACACCAGTTAAAAACTATAGTTTCTGAAATGTAGGTGCCAGGTGAGACACAGAAACTTTCGTTTACCCTGGGCGAGCACAAACACGTAAAATCGAAACAAACGATTTCATACATAAAATAGACAAACCTTAATTAATAACTATCTCGATACAATATCTGCGCTCAGCATTTACCGTATATGGCGTCGACATGCTCGCGATATTTGGTTCCATTTTTCTTTCTTTTTTACAATTGCACAACAACAAATACCGTTGTAATATTTTGACAGGATATTTTGTACCTTTTAAACGAGCATTTTCGGATGGGTACATGTCAGTCCGCTGTGGCCGAGAGGTAGCGTGCTCGCTTACCAACCAGCGGATCTGGGTTCGATTCCCAGCGCAGCCGATCTTTTGATTGGCTCGTAGTACTGCGCGGAGGAAGGCAATGGCAAACCACCTCTGTATTCTGCCAAGAAAA
>JAUJYS010001989.1:0-15830 GCA_033995665.1 Melogona broelemanni
CGCGGACGGTCAGGTTGGGCGGATGATGGAATGGGCGGCGGATCATGTGTGCGGGCTTGGTACCCGAAAGTACGGTATATTTTTAATTTTAGATTTAGATGGGGTAATGGCCGCGCTGTAGCATTATAACAATATGAGGGTATATATATGGGATTGTATTGTTTGTTCAGGAGGCTTTTCAGTCTATAGATTTTTCATTAGATAGTGAACTACAAATGCATCAATGCATGCCGCCCACCAAGAAATGACGAATTGCGCAGTTCTGCTGGTGACATAAATGTGACTCTTGAATTATTGAGTCACTAGAGGAAGCATAAAGTTTCAATTGATCTGGGCATACTCTGATGGAATAGGAATGTTTCCCCCCGTGGTTCTTTGATTTCGGACTACGTGCTCATCTATGCCACATCGGCGCGTACGTAGTTCAGACCTCGTGACTATAAATAGATTTCAATTTGCTAGTGGACAGGCTCGATGAATGTAGGGACGTTTCAACAGGCAATAGAGCAACTCCTCCACTCACAAGCTCCACACGGTTCTTTGAAAATAGAAAATGCTCGAACAGGTTGGTACTCCCTAAGAAGTGTGGCGCCACATGCAACTCTTATCCAAAGAACAACAGATATAATTGATCACAAACATGCTCCTTAACAGTTAACACCATTATGTCAAACATAATCAATCACAGGCATGTCTCTTAGCAATGATTCTGTCATCTCGTGTCATGGGAGTATATGTAAATATAACTTTGTTTAAATGATCGGAAAGAGGCGCCACGCTCGTCACTATAAACTAAACTGCTAGTCCCTGCTGTAGCACTTTCGTATGTGGCCAAACGTGGCTGTCCAGGTTTGACCGAACGATGTCAATACTTCTTCATAAGATCCGCCACCAGCCTGTCAAATCTGCGTTTTTAGAACTTAGAAACGCGCGTTGTCTGTAGAACCAGTGTTGGGGTTCGTTCGTTTTGAAAAGGAACCCGTTCCAGTTCCTGCTAGGTAAATAGGAAACAGTTCCCTTTCCAGTTCCTACGGAAATTGGAAGGGACCTGCGTTCCTAGTTCCTTTGTAGAATGAACCTGGAACTTTTCCGTTCCTTCGATTAAAAAATATTTATGAAAAGATTCCGAATAGTGTAATGCTATTTTTTGTTTTGTTTCATTACACTCAGGGTGACGCTAATTGGATATTTATAGGAACTGATGTAAAGGACATATGCCGACATGCGGACACGGATCAAAATATTTAACAATTTCTGTTTGATGCTGTAAAATTGTTACGCTGTTGACGCACTTTGGAAAATTGTACTCGTATAACATTGATTGTTATGGTAAGAGGTATTCTTGTATACAGGAAAGGAACCCCCGTTCCAGTTCTTAAAAAAAAGGAACAAGTTCCCGTTCCAGTTCCTACAAAATTAAAAGGAACCTATGGGTTCCTAATAACCAGTTCCTAGGAACGAAACCTTTTCGTTCTGTTCCAACTCAATACTGCGTAGAACTAATCTTTTCGTACTGTTTATTAATTACCAACCAAGGTAGTGATTTTTAACGTGTTCCTGACAACGTGCAGGCACGGGTCTAACGGCTTTACCGTTACCGTACCGTTTCCATACTGATGGAATATATGAATTTCTCACGCATAAAAAATTCGGGTGGTCTCTGCAGAGAATCGAACCTGCGAATAGGGGGTTAGTAGGTGAGATCATCCACTCTACCACTGGTCTGCAGAGGATCTTGAATAGCCACTCCATGTGCGGCAGCCGATGTCAATAACGAGAGAAAAGTTTGGTATTGGCGCGAGTTTATTTTCCCGGCGCTGGTCGGTGAATATGGCGCACCGCAGATGTGGCGGCGGAGATACTGGAGCGAGAGAGAGCAAGGCAGTGAAGATTATGGTAGAGGGCTCAAAGGCGCGCCAATTGAGTTCCGACGATCGTTCTTTTTTTTGCTGGTTTTGGCGTCTGCGGTTTTTGGTTAGGCGGCTTTTGGCGCTACGGCACAAAACGTACGTTGAATTCAATAGACCGGGTTACTCGGTGTTGGGTATTTTGAATCGGTTACCGTACTCAGTTAAATGAGTACAATTTCTAAAGTGTGGCAACAGCGGAACAAGTTTACAGTATCAAACAGAAATTGCTAACTTTTTTGATTTGTGCCCGCAAATGGCGTCACAAAAAAACGTAGTCGTACATGTTCATCGCATAAAATAATTGTTAATCAAAGGAACGGAAAAGTTCCAGGTTCCTTTTATTTTCTGCAGTATCTGGAACGGAATGAGTTTCTTTTTTCATTGGAAGGACGGGAACTGGAACGATTTGATTTTTCCAATCCCCATGAATAATGATGGAGAGTGGGTGTGGTTACGTCATGCAGTTTCGTCAGATCATTTCTAACGGTTATTTGATCGTGACCTATATTGGTAATTTCGAGCAGTTATTTTTTTTCCATAGCCCTAAGGCTTTCACAGCCATGCCTTACTTGGTCGATACTGGACTGGATCCTCCTAAAAGTCGTGCCATTAGGTCAAATTTGATGTCCACAAGCGTGGTTAGACCGAGGCTCTCAGGTGACTACTTAAGCATAATCAGAACAGTGAAACAAAAGCGGCAAAACAAATGGACAAAATGATGGATACGAATGACAAAAAAAAGGCGCTCTCCGACCGAGTAAGCGGCTCCCGAGTCGCGACTGATAGCGAAATGCTGGTCCGGGCATTCATTAATACCTTGACTCTTGAGGCAACTACACCCACTTTTCCGTACTTGACGCACTTCATTGTCGGAAACTGTAAAGCCTGTGCGGCCGCCAGGCGTGATCGGCTTATTGCTTATTCACCGATAAAAAAAGTCGTGTCGTGAATGGAGAAGGGAAGGGGTGGGACTGCTGGGTACGTGGGCCCATATCCGGGTCTCATATTATTTTGCTGTCACGGGCCCCGTCACCTGGTACATGCGACTGATGCGAGTCCGTGTGTTTATTCCATGTGGGTGTATCGCAGGTCGATAATCCGTAAATTGAGATATTTGAAAAAATATATGGATCACATTTTTTATTTACTTTTAGTATTTAGTTACCACAATCTTATCAATTTGTTACGTTTGAAGATATGTAGAAAAAAAATGTTCAGACTGGGTTTGACGTGTAGCACAGTGATGTTATGGAATATATATTATAGAACGTGCAGCCATAACATCACTGTGCTACACGTCAAACCCAGTCAGAACATTTTTTTCTACATATCTTCAAACGTAAGAAATTAATAAGATTGTGGTAACTAAATTCTGTAATCCGACGTTCTGCGCCAGTATAACTAACAAGTGTGGTTATACGAAACAATACTTTTTTACTTTTAGTGGGGAAAATTCCTTTCACTAGAGTAAAAAGAATTGGACAGAGTAAACAACTGCAGGAGATTCTGTCACATTCGTGCTGCTACATTGGCATGTGGCGCGGCAACGCTTTTTAACCGGACTTAGGCGCTTTGATAAACTTTCTGTCATGTAAATAAATTGGCTGGTCGAACAGTATTAACCCTACTACGTCGTATTTTCTTGAATGTTTCACGTGTTCAACTAGAGCGTATGATAAGTACTTTTACTTTGATTGGCGTTTTCAGGATAAGGCTAATTGACATTCCAAAATGTTGACAAGTTGATTCGGCTCTCTCCACTCTTTAATTACATGTTTTCCTTGACTGACTCATTGCGTTTCAACGTTCAGGTTGCGTCGTTGTGTTATTGCTATATATTGTTTCATTGTATGCATCTGAATTATTTGTTAGTGGAAGCGCTTTATATTGCTCTTTCAGGGACTAATCTTTAATTGAATCACGACGGTTTTAACTGAGCGGCAGTGTTGCGGTGATTTTACTTTAATTCTGAAGTGTTCGTAGGAACCGTGTGGTTAACAATGAAAAACGAAAAAACCTTGACCAAGGAGTTGAAACGGCAACAACTGTAACAAAAACCTTGATTTTTATATATACTATTAAAGATCGAGAGTTTGAGCAATACAAATGTCCGCGTTTTGGCATAAAAATTAGGCCTAACAACGTTGATATTGCGTACTTTCCATACACTAACAGCAGGTAACACAGGGTGATTGATGTAGCAAAAGCTCAACCTGCGAGTTCGTCGCCATTGTGTAGCCGAATCTCCACGATGAAGATGTGAGGGTCACAGGTAAACAGGTAAACAGTCGGTTCGAGAATGTCACCAACTCACCAACCGTGCTACATCAATCACCCTGTGTTACCTGCTGTTAATGTATGGCAAGTACACAATATCAACGTTGTTAGGCCTAATTTTTATGCCAAAACGCGTACATTTGTATTGTTCAAACTCTCGATCTTTATTAGAATATATTAAAATCAAGCTTTTTGTTACAATTGATGCCGTTTCAACTCATTGGTCAAAGTTTTTTCACTTTTCATTGATTTTACTTCAACTTTCTTGGTTAATGTGCGCCGACACGCGTTATTCGAAGCGCTTTGTACCACTTTTCCTGCACGCTTTTTCAACAGAACCCGACATTGAAAGCGTTTATTTCAGTGCTTGCAACATGCTGTCCACTTTAATCCAACGTACTGTTCAAGCGCATTTTATAAGGGAACTCTAAATTGTTTTTCTTTTGGTTACAAAATAGTTTTAAAAATGAAATTGGAAATAATGTAATTATGAATACACGAAAAACGAGATTTGATGATCATGATATTTTGTTTGATTAAACATAGTATATTCCTCAATATTTACCTTTGGCGTTAATTACTGGCTTTGTGTGCATTTATCAGTACTTGCACTGGTAATTTGTTATTTCCCTAGGTAAATTTAATTTTGATACGGATAACGAGCACACGGTGCGGTTTCTGTTTGTTCTCTTAAAAAACACCAATGCCGTTATTGCAGTCGAGTTGCTCTAATTAATGTTAAATTATAGCCATTGGCAATTTGCAAATCACAGTGTAAATAGTTTAAAAGTTAATGTGTACATGTCCTCAATGGCTATAGGATATGTACTTGAATATATTGCGAGTGTGGCAGTAAATGTGATTCGTTTCTCAATCACGTCAAGCTTACACGACACAGTGGTTTTGCTCATGTAGAAAGAAAGAAACGCGTATGTCTTTTTTTCGCTTTGGATTTCATTAAAACACGTGACTAAGGCTCGTTGAGCAACCGTCAAACAAAAACCTGTAAGAGTGAAAAAACGAAAACAAAAAACAAATATACAAAAAGTATAAAAAATAAGTGCGTGCGGCGTGTCTAAGCGAATTTCTAAATGGATCAAATATTTTTTTTCTATTTTAGGCCTTGTACTCTTATCTCTTTGACATAGAGGTTTTGGTGCGCAAATCTCTTGGCAGATGTTGTAATTTTCCTAATGCCCGTAAAACTTGTTATCACGGAACACACGCCGGAAAATAAGTTTGTTTTCAAATAAACGAATGAATCTATTTTCAAGGCCATGCGTTTCAATCGAAACAAACAAATATACAGGATGGGCACAAAAAAAGGCACCCCAAATGGGTTTAGCTACAAATTGAGCAAATATTTGCAGAATGCTTTGAAATAAAAAAAAAGCGGAAACAAACTCTGCTGGACAAATTTTGCGTCTATTGACAGCTATTGCAGCAAATACATGCATACTTCTGAAAACAATTCAAATTCTTAGAAAATATTTATTTATGCTTGCACAAATTACTTCGAAAAACCAGTCTTTCAAACAATATATCCCTGACTTTTGTAACTTTAGGGTCACTTCTCCTAGTTCAAAACCAATTGTCAACTTATGCCATATTTTCTTCATTTGCGGGCCCTTCCTGGTCTCCCGATTTCCTCACGGCTCCCAATGTGTATGAATCAATTCAAGGTAATTATTTCGCAAAAAAGTTTTATAAGCATCGCTTAGCATAGTAATTTTTTTGTTTTGTGTAAAAAAATATCGCAGTTCGGTCGCCTCACTGAACGCTAGTTTCAATCAAGTTGGTAACGACACGAGTCCAATGTTGACGGCCTAATGGAGCGCCCCCTATGAGCAGAATATTTTGTAGTGCCATCTATGCGCGATAAATTTGATAATAATGAGTTGATCGGTCAAAAGAAAATCGGTTAACGTTTCGCGAAGTTAAGACGAATTTAGGGTGCCTTTTTTGTGCCCATCCTGTTCAGTAGTTGCACGTAGAACGCATTTGGGGAAGCAGGTGGCGCCTACGCAAAAAAATATTATCGAATATCGGTAATTCTGTTTTTAGCTCGCGGGAAACTGAAATGAAAAATAGCCGACGCAATCAGGTAAAGTGGAAATGTGTTTTGCCACGGAAATTCGCGTAACGATTCTAAGAACAAAGCAAATGTCGGTTTTATTCTAATTTGTTTACCTTATCTTCTTAACGGTGAAACGGTGTTTCTTATGCTTGCTGTTGTTGGATAGCCTTATGTGGAAAGTACCAAATAATAATTGTGCATAGAACTATTTTTATTGAAATGTCAAGGCCATCTATCGGAAAATGTATGTAACGTTGATGAAATACTACCAAACACTATACAATTCCATTGGAGGACCAGACCGTCAATTGACTTGTTCTTACCCCTATTGGAGATTTAGGAACACTTGAGTTTTTTAGAAGTTCTTGCTAGGTGGCACTTGAGTCAAGCTGATGTACGAAATTTGTATTACGGATTATAAAGTGCGCAAATATTTTCCGAATGATTTGAAATTTTGTACCAACATTCAGTAGTTGAACAATTCCCAAACAATATTTTAATTTATTGAGGTTTTGTCCAAAGTGTCTTCCTTTTTGCAGGATCACACTATGCGCCATCTAGCGATTATGGCGTCTATTGAAGGCTATTACATCAAGCCTACAACTGTCAGATCAGTAAAATTGCTAATTTTATTCTAACAGCGTCCCTGGCCATTTACGTGTAAATTGCTATTTATTAGCGGGTATTCACACACTTGAAAAAATCAATTCCCTCGTCACCCTAATTGTTGTTAAATTGTAGAGCAGCGGTACCTTACACGCGGCTACGTCGGGCGGAGCTTTCCGTAGGTCTCGCTATAACTTTATACATCGTAAAAAAATGTTAAGGCCCGTTCTTGTGATCATTCGTGGTAGGTAAATGTACATTTTCTGTTTGTACATAGTGTCACGAAAGTGCTCGCAACGTCAAATGTGTTTGGCAAAGGTCATTATTATCGCTTGCACAATTTATCTCAAATTATCAGACGTCAGAGTCCTTTTATAAGACTCATTGCGATCTTTGGTGACTTTTCGTTGATTTTTCTGGCTCAAGATCAATTGCTCAATTCATGAAATTTTTTTCTTCAGTGCACTTATTCTTTGTTCTTATTGTTTCCCGCTACTCAAATAACGTGCAACTGATCTAACACACTTTTTGCTCATTTATTGATTACAAATTAAATCATTTAAATCTAATTAGTTTTTAATTCTATTATTACTCTATAGTTTTTAATCTTATTTTTTTATTTCACATCACTGTACATAGCAGAATTTGTACCTCTCAGGTTGATTAACGTTTCTATCATAGTTTTCAATCTTTTGGTATGAGGCACATAAAAACCAAACTTTGTTATTAATTAGCTCTGCGTTCCTAGAATTATCTTTAAAATTCAATGCTCTGGATATTGTGGATATTTTAATTATCTGGGTATTGTCGTACGTAGGTTGAAGGGAAATACTTGGAAATTATTTTTAACTTTCGGTCATGTTCTCAGAAAATCCAATTAGATTTTTTGTTATGTGTTTTAAAGCGTTCTCGACGTTTTGGTGATCCGATTACCCCCGAACCCATTTATGATTATACATGAACGTAAATAAAAGGGAAGAAGATCAGATGTCGATCGACCGTAACGAGGGATTTTTCGACTACGTACCGAAGCCGTGAACGCAAATACTCTTTTTGTATCGTATGTCTTTCGAAAACAGGATTCTGTACATAAAAACATATTTTGTTTAAAAATTGGTTTTGTGTTTCGTCTATGCCTAAGTCCCAGAGTACGAAAATTTCATCAAACATAAAAAAGATTACTGTGAACTTATAGGATTTTGTGCGCTTACAGCAGACGTTTTGTGCAAGTTTAAAATAAAAAGTAAGTAACATTTTTCCTCCTACGAAGACTGCTACCAATAAATTGTTCAATTCCATTAATTTTTCAATATTAGATAAGATGTTGTGGGAACGTTGTCGCACGTTTCCCAGAGGTTGTCTATTTTTCAGTGCCAGACCAAAATTGAATTCAGGTTTCAATCTATCAAAATAAATAAATAAATAAAAAATAAACTACGAAGTGGTAGAATCAGAAGAAGAAAAAAACAATCGTCTCCTTGATGGGAGAATGATTTTACCGGTCATGAAATAGTGATGACCCGCCAGGGTTTGATACTTGAACATGAATTGGTTATTTTTACGTTTGTTTACGTGTCACGTTCTCTCTGTGGGCTTTACAGGTAATGAATATAGATCGTCTCTATAACCTCGACCGCTTCCCATTTTGTTTCGCCTGTTGTGACGTCATTGCCCAGGCTTGTTTACGTTCTCGTAATGCCGACTGCGTTGCGCAATGAGTCGATCATGTTCGAATAACTCGTTTTTTTTAGCAAATGGAGTCTAGCTGAAGGTCAAACCTCATTTTTTCCAACGGTCTATTGACCAAAATTGATTCCGCTGTCACTATTTCGCCAATGGCTTGTTTTTACTGATAGGTTCGGGATACGAAACTTATTATATTTCCACGCATGTTCGGCGCGCGGCTGGCTAGCCGACTTGTTCCATAACATTCGCCTACCTCGGTGGCAGGAGCAGTTATATATCAAGTCTACAGTATACATACATATATGTGTATGTCTACCATTGCGATATATTATGCTTTGGGGGTGATTGTAGGAACGGAACGGGTCCCTTTTCTGAGGAACTATGGAATGCCAAACTTCTTTTCTATGGATGGAACGGTTTCGTTCCTTTTTTTCAAGAACTGAAACAGTCGCTCTTTTACTGTATAGATAACATTTAAAATATAATATTTAAATTATATTAAATAATTAATATTTAAATGTTAAATGTTGCACCTTATCATTTGAATATGAAAAATATTACTCGTATTACGTACACATTCAAATTCAAAGCTCACGAGATAAACATCACATTTACAAATGTATTGTTGGGTTAACATTGAGATATTTTCATTCGTTAAGAAAGTAATTTTTTCAAATTTTAATTTTTAAGCAAAGGAAAGTATAAAATTCAATTTGTAAAAAAACTGGAACGAGTTCCTTTTTTCTTAGGAGGAACAGGAATTGAAACCTAGCACCTTTCTCCTACCTTCTGCAAAACAAAATTCGAGTCGGTACCAACGAAATCTTTGAACGTAAATTTCTTAAGAACCGTGGTATATTATTCTTTAAAATGAGGTCACGTGGTGCTTCAGCACAATTTAAGGGCACATACCGTTTTTTTATTATCGGATCCGGCAACCGTCGTACTACAAGTTTGTATATTAGCCAACTGAGCGGAATACACATTGTATAATTAACTTTTCGGTGTCAATGCCAGAGCCTCAAATTTATATTTTTTTGTTCTTCCTCGTTTCTCAGTTCTAGAAAAATAAAGCTACACCTCTCTGTTTTTAGCCGCTTAAAATTACAAGTCCAGTTCAATCTAAAATGTAATATTTGTATTGTCTCCTGTACCGGTAAATAATAATATTATTATTTTCATGAGATTACGTATCTCTCTAATCTCCTCGAAAGAACATTTAAAGTGTGGAACACATTAGCATTTTTGTACTTCGGAATCAAACAACGAAAGCCCGAGCTGGGAATCGAACCCGGGATTGCCGCACATATGGTAAATGCTCTACCACTGAACTTTACGCCAAGTTACTCTGATAGGGTTACCTCGGCCACGCCGCGATCCTCGATCTTATATTGACTTGTCTCTGCTTGCTTTTGGCTTGTCTCTCCTTGCTTTTGGCTTGTCTCTCCTTGCTTTTGGCTTGTCTATGCTTGCTATTGGCTTGTCTTTGCTTGCTATTGGCTTGTCTTGGCTTGTCTTGTCTTGACAAGCAGTTCTTCGGAGGATTTTTTTCTAGATCCGGCAATCGGTAATAGCGCCACGACGTGACTACCCATAGACCACCAACATGCATCGTGCAATTGGAAACCAGTCGTCGAGTTTTCTCCTGCATTAGATATTCCGTTCAGGGGCAAATGCAAATTGGTTTTCAATGTAGCCCATCATGAATGGAGATTAGTGTGGGTCGGGTAGGGTGAATTGGGAAGCGGATTTAGTTAAGACCCTGACTGTTGTGTTGGTGGTGGTGGTGGTGGTGGTGGTGTGGGGGGGGTGGCGTCAGCTATGCGATTCGTGGAAAATGGATAACCGTTTCAAAGTCATGGTCGTCGTTCAACCACGCATTCAAGCCCGCCGCTATATTTATCCGCTTGGGTTACTCGGAACGGCTCAGAAAGCTCGGTGGTTTTCCGCATTAAATCTAGTGGTGCGAGGCGTTTGGTTCCTGTCGCTGCCGCCGGTGGCGCTTCATTCATGTTTACCGGGGTTGGGACTATCATGACGTCATAGCGTGGCATTCGCCGGATAGAGGCGTTTATTGACTATTGACTGTTTCGATAAGACTACTGCGCATGATATATTTTCTTAATAAATGCGCACGATCTATTTTGTTAACAAAATGGCGGCGAAAAATACTATTTAGGCGCTTCTGGGCATGACTGATTTTTTATTAGTTATTTTATTAAATAGGATATCTTTTAATTTAGATTATGGATTTGTACTATTAAGGAGGCCTACCTGCCAGGGAGCGACCTGGTTATTTGAAATTTGGACAAGTCTAGGTTTTCGACCTAGGTAGGGATCTTTAACCTGACAACGTACAGGCACGGGTTTCACGTTTTACTTCCATTCCGAAGGGACTTAATGATACAATTATACAATATCATAATGGTGCGGTCATGAAATGACACAATGACTTATGATACGGCGTTACAATGACACAATGACATTCCGTAAAGATAGCACAAAGATAATATCAAGCACACGCACAGAGCGAAAGCAACGCCATCTTACATCTCTAATTTTTTGAAAAAGTACAATTTAACAATCTGTGTTTTGGAAAAACCCACTCGGAAGATCTGATTTATTTTATTTTATTCATAGTTTAAATAAATTAACTAGGTTATTATTTGAGCACAATGTGGTGAATTCGCTAATTTTTTTCATTTTAATCTACACTTTCTATCGAACTACTACACTTTCATCTTTGTTGAACGGAAAACCTATATTTTAGTAGCTTAGATTGTGTTCCACTTGAAGGATGTGGGCTACCCCGATATTTAGAGAGCTACTCGCTATAATCCAGCTGGCGATGGAAAATTGTATTTTTGCTGTACATTAAATAAAGGGTCATAAAAATGACGACAATGCCTACGCTTTATACCATTTTCATTGTCTTGTTTTTTTTTTTTCTTTTTTCAAATCGCCGTAGTACACACGTAGTGCCCACCGATGTGCGAGGGGCAATTGGGGTATTGTTGACGATATAAAAATATTCATAAAAATTTACTCGCATTTGAAGTATGGGTTTATACGCTAACTCTCGTACATGTATGCCCAACAGCTAATGTCTATAAAAGTATTCCAAAAAAATTCCCTACATCAGTTTTGTGTTATCGACACAAGCACGTCATTTTTTGCATGTTATTTAGCACAATATTTCAAAGTAAAATTGATATGGTGATAATAATAATAGCCAATGTCTTTCCATTTATATATTTTCTTCCTTTTCGGTTGATTATCCAGTCGGGTTGTAATTTATCAGACACGCTCTTAAATTTTTACTTTCATATACACAAGTGTATATAGTTTACCGTATGAAGACTCTTGAGTTGTATTCATATTTTTTCGTGTAGAAGTAAAAAGTATTATAAAAATTTTAAAAATGTAAATAATTATTATTTCTTTTAAATGTGACCAAGCATGATTTGTACACGTAAACTAATTAGCAGCTAAGGATCTCTATGGAGATATGTGAGGGGCAGGGAAGGGATGGAATAGCCAGGCTGCGAGAATCATTAGACATCACTGCAGGATGCATGTCTCATTTGCATTTCATTTGATGACAGCGGTACTGTTGATGTATATTTTGCATTGTATTTGTTTTACTCTCCCCGTCCACTGATCCTACTAATGGACGAAACAAGCGTCATGTAGTGTTGAAATTGCACGATCCGTATAGCTTAATGGGTATGGCAACATACTGCGGTGCAAGCTGTCTCTGGTTCGATCACTCAGGATCTCGTTTCTTCGATGCTAGGGTACTGGTGAAAGCGGGCTCTTAACACATTACCACAGCAACACGAGGGGTACAGAATCTCCTGTAATAATATTCACTTCGGTGAGGAAAATCCCCATCGCCCAAATGAAAAGTGCAGCCCTATACCGAGGCTATACTTGAACGGCATATTCGATTTCGTTTTAGCAAACAATTGTTCTTATAAACAATTTTCGGATAACTCTCAATTTTTGGGCGAAATCTATTCCAGTCGCAATAAAATACGAGCACATTACATTAATGTTGATTCTATTTATAGCTGTCGCTGTGAGAAGAATTCGCAACATGGAAATGCTGTAGCATTTTAAAAACACTTTTGGCGTTTATGTACTGCAGTGTTACGCGATTAAGAATTTTACCCTCTCTTTTTCTTTATGACTGCGGAGGGGTGCGCATGAAAACCACATCTTGTTGACATCGCCCCGGACGACGACTACGAAAAAATTCGATATTTATTGCTTGCTCCTGCATCTTGTTAATCATTGTTTACACATTGCAGAAGTGACGTTTACGGTACGGGGCGCCTATAAGTTTTATTTACGAGCTTTACTAGTGACGCACCCGCCATATTTTTACCCCTGGTATCCCCTCTAGTTCTCCTAACATATTCAGTGATGCCTTTCCGAGCTATTTATGTAATAGTTGTTTTAATGCGGCAGAAGATATTTTGTTCCATCATTTTTTCTGGGAAACTATATCGATAGAAGTTACGCTTTTCGTGGCATAAAATTCTAGTTATATGAAAATTTATTATTAGGGAAAAGCTTTTTTATAACTCCTGGGTCAAAGACTCATCGTAGACCAGTCGCTTTTGTAACCGGCTGCTGTGCGGCGGTTCCGGGTTGGATTCCAGGCGTGGTTTCTCGTCTATTCGGTCCCGGGATACTGGTGAAATTGTGGACCTCAGACATTGCCGTAGCAACACAAGAAATGCAGAATGTCATATAGTGATTTTAGACTTCCAACTGCATTAGGTATTGCAAACGGCTGCGGTGCTACGATCCAAAATTCGATTGTTTTTATTCACTGACGTGAATAACATTACAGGAGATTCTATACTCCTTTATTTGCCTCGAAGGAGCATTTCTAAAGGAGACATTTTTAAAGGTGATCCTCGGGATCAAATATTGGGATCAAATTAATTTGTTCTTTCGAGGCGCTTAGAGGGGAACAAAATCTCCTGTTCCGAAATCCACCTCAGTGAAGAATAAAAATGACGAAAGCCCAGGCCAAGAATCGATCCAGGAATTATTTCATTGTGAGGTACTGGGAAAATTGTGTCCCTCCCACATTGTCGTATAAACAGAGGAGCACATAATATCTTGTAGTGATGTTCCTTACAGTGATCAGAAAAAAAGTAAAATAACAAAATAAAAGAGACCCCGCGCCGGGGATCGAACCCGGGAACGTCGCACCACTGATCCGTCCTTCTACCAACTTAGCTGCGACAGAATCGTACAAGCTGAAACACGCACTTGTACGGATAAGGCTGGAAGATATGAAGGACCAACAAATCAATATAAGCTTAAAGAAAAAGTTGACCTTCTCAATAGGTAGGTAGGTAGGCTAGGTGGGCGTTCATCATTTTGCACAAATATCAACAATTTCCAAAGAACACACCTCCTCTATCCGACCTGGTATGTACGCTCTCCAACACCACAATACATTTCTATTGAATAGCCTGCAATGAGATGCCGAGTTCGACATGGGGGCTCAGTGAGCTAGCTCAATGACTGACGGTCGATGAAATGGAACTCGAAACGTATATTTCGCCCGGGAACTTCCTTATTATCCTTATCCTCTTCTGTTTATTCCTTTGATGTCGAGGACTACGCCCACATATATCAATGCTCGAATAAAGCAGGATATCTCTCCCAAAAAGACACCCGGGGTTATATATAACGTCAGTCGCTTTAATAGATTCCGCGCCCAACACAGAAACCGTTTTTTTTCTTTCTTTTTGTGAGCCGGTGAAAGCATTAGTCATTTTTCTCGAACTGGAATACAGAGATTTTATTAGGAATGATTACAATATTATCATCTCACCGTAATAAACAATTCAAAGAATTAATTCTTGAGAAAAAGAAACAATTTTAATCATTCAGTGGCGCAAAATGCAAAAAATATTTAAACCAGACAGTTTGGCACATTCAATTTTAGCAATTTTAGCACATTCAATCAATGTGCACATGTCGTTAAAAGAAATTAATTAATCAATGTGCACTACATAAATACATGTGGAGAGTAAAGCTTTGAAATTAAACTATATTATTATGTGCAGTATAGTTAGTTTGTCAACGACATGCAGATGGCGCTACAATCCCAACAGAATGACTCCATGGACACCTATGTATTTTAGCGATCTGTGTTGATCTTTGCCGGCGTTACACAATTGTTTCGACTTTGTTTTTGACATAGTTGCACATGAGTACATTGCATTTTTGCAGTTTTATCAAAATAATGAAAAACTTGAATTATCATGAGACCTTATAGCGAAACTGTATCATAACATCAAAAGTGGGTTTTCGTGCTTTGCGTATTTTTACAAGTATTTTGTTTACGAATAGATTTGAGTGAAAGTTGGTATGGAGTAGGCCTAGGAAATCCTGCCCGTTTTGTAACGAGATTTCAGAAAGTCGCCATTTATCTTTCTGCACTTGAGCACGGAGTACTTGGGATGTTGTTGATTCAATCGCAATAATAAGCAATTATTTTCCCGATCTCCTTTAGTGATATGCCACTTGATTTCCGTATTTGCCTTTATTTTTACAAGGTTTATTTTGCCTAACATTCAGTACGTTATTGTTGATTAAAGAAGGTATCTCCTTTGTTACTAGTTAGTTAAAGAACTTTTAATCCTTCATATTCAGCCTTTCATTCGGTAAGACAAAACCGCCGGTAAATGTAATGTTGGCTCCTGTTATCCTAGCAGGAAATGATTAGACGCTATTCATTACGATACAAAGAGAAAGAGTTTATTGTAAAATAGGGAAACGAGTGCCAATATACAGGGTGGCTTAAAAAAAACGTTTCGCTAGAAATTTGATAATTAAATTGCAAATCTTTTAATTTATTTCATTACAATATGGCACATATTGTCACGTACTTGGCTACTTGACCTCACGAATTTTCGCGGAATAACAAAAAGTACCAAGAAAACGCCAAATCTAATAATTACAGCCAAACAATAAAGCATGAAGGTATTTAACGCTTATCTTTATTCGAGTAGCCAAACGAAACAGCGGCTAAAAAGCGGCAGAACAAACATTAATCAAAAACAAGGCCCTTTTGGGCTCGGAAAGTACAGTGTCCGAAGCACAATTTCGCTGCAAAAACTATCGATTGGGGGTCGGTAGCTCACTTAGTCACTCGCTTTGCTTCAGCGATTTTTATGCATAGATTTAGGTTCAGGGGCGCGTACACACACTAGGCGTCGCCCCACACTGATTAATCCAAAGTT
>JAUJYS010001990.1:0-15830 GCA_033995665.1 Melogona broelemanni
ATCTTCAATGTTTTTACAGATTTGGAAAGGTCTCGATGAGCTAGAGCTAACATCTCGACCATTGTTTAAGAGAAATTTATTCCTTCCCAGCACAAATGTGCTGGCCATCATAAAGTGTCCGACTGGTTTTATTTAGTGCCAGAGTGGCCTAGAACTTAGTGTTTGGTGTTTTCCTGTTAGTTTTGACTAGCCTGACAACAATATTTTGGCACATTTTTGGCTAATTACATCTGAAAATAAAATTCAAAATTAGTGGTCTCTCCCAAACTTAAAAACTTGGAAAAATTATAACCAGGTGAAAAATCACTTTAAAGTTGAAATTTAAATTTTCCCAGTCTAATTTCATCATTCTCCACCACTTTACTTTAAAAACATTTTTAATTAACTCCCATATTTAAAATTAGTGACCACCCTAGACAAGAAAACTGGAACAACTACAGTTATTGGACTTAAGCATTAACTTCCTGACTTAAGTTCAGCTCATTACATAACCCACCAAGTATACCCTTTAATATAATTAACTTCTTGAACTCCACAAATTTGACTTCAAAACTTAATAAAGGGTTTTATTAATTATAAACATTTTTCTTAAGATTCTTACATAGCCACTTTATATCAAGACAAAGAACCCTTTCTGTTTAACTACTATCTTTGAACAAATTAAAGTCTTAAAAAAAAATAACTTGTTTATTGCACATTTCACAAATCAACTTTAAAAACAGGGCTCCAACTCAGGGACCCCCGAAAAAGGGTGGGGTTCGTGACAATAGTCTATGACTATAGCCACTGTACCACGGGAGTTGACATCTTGCTCAATGTTCTATCTGTTGGGTTAAAAAAAAAAATAAATTCAAAATGTACTTTCGAACTACATTGTAATAGTACGATCCGTCTAGCTCAGTGGCAACAGACTGCTGAGTGTGTGTTCCTGGGTTTGATTCCTCTAGCAGGCTCTCGTGTATTAATTATCCTGGGGTAGTGGTGAAAATGTGCCCTTCACATATTGCCACAGCAACACGATGGGTACAGAATCTCCTTTAGTGCTATTCACTACAGTGAGGGGAATTTCCCCACTAAAATAAAAATAAATATTGCCACTAAGATTTTTTTTTTTATATAGGTTGGAACATGCTGACTACTAAGTTTTCAGACACACTTGATAGTCTCGGGGTTTAGCGTTTAGGGTTTTGCGTTAGCGTGTAGTCTCGTGTCTCAATGAATTATTGTTTTCAGGTGTGACGAGCGATTTTCGGAAAAAATACAAGACTTGTCCCGATGTTCCCCCTGTACACCCCAAACTGCTTGTGCGCCAGGTGAGCGAAATTACTTCCATTATTGTTTAATAATTTCGAGATTCTTCTAGACCCAATGACTGGTGAATTTGTTGAGATAAATGTGGTTTGGTTAGTCCTCTTCATTAGCGTACCAAGATACAGCGTTGCTCATCCCCTTAAATATTGTGTTATATTTTCTTAAATAATTATTCAATTAGTTTCAAATATTTTTTTTACCAAATAGACTGACATTTTGGCAATGTAAAAATAAATTTCTTTAGCTTTCATAAATACTCAAATGTGAAAGCACCTATAGTGTACTGAACAAGTTAATTTAATTCTTCAATGGCGATTTGTGAAAAGTTCAATTTACACATGTCAACCCATGCACGTCACTTGTATACCGGCGACAGATTGCTCGCGATTACGATAAAAGATAACTAGATCGTTAATCTAGGTTATTCTAGGCATTTGTACTTAAAAATGAATAAAAACTGTATTTATTTTGGATTATTGAAACGACTCATTTTTCTTAAATTAATGATTGGCACGGATATTTTCAATTGCCGATCTCTCATCACGTTTTGACGTTTACTATTTTTTCCCATTTTCTGCAGTGCTTCCTGGAATCCTCAAAAAAGACTTTGGGTTTCCCAGAAATCAGCGCGTGGCTAGCCGACAACTTTATGTACTATCGTGAAAACGCCAATAAGAAGGTGAGCTAGAATTGCTGCATAATACAATTTAATATTTTTTACAATTTCATCCGTAAGCATATTTTCATTTTCAAATTTAGAAACTATTGTGTGTTTTCATTTTTTATTCCACTTCTGTAGGAAGGTGTTCGGAGAATCCTAATGGTTTATCCTTACTTTCGCCGCATCCTGTTCTCACGTGGAATCACTTATTTTTCTTTTGACGAGGACTACTACAATTGGAACCCAAACTGGTAACACCCCCGAATCTACAATCTGATAATATCTATTTTAATTCGAATGTGGCGTGCAACAGGACCAAGATTATCTTTAAATGATGGTATCGCAGACATTGTACGAACGACGAGTTAAAAACGCGGTTAATTAATTAACCGTGTTTCAACCACATGTTGCACTACTCTATCCGAGGGGTACAATAACCTCCTGTAGTGTTATTCACTACAGTGATCCGGAATAAATAAAAAAATCCTTTTTGGTGAAGGGTGAAACAACGTTATACTCGTCATACCAAGTTTTTTTAGATATGATAGATGCCAATATATATATATATATATGTTCGACGACCAATTTATTAATTTACTCACTTTTTTAAGGCTGAATCTAAATATCTGACCGATTTGTGCGACACTTAGTTGCACGACTCGACACACAGACATATTTTATCAAATAGTTATTTATTTCTATTTTTAAATAGGCTATTCGAAATTGTGACTTGAATTACTTTCAACCGCAACAGATTTGCACAGTTAACACTTCTCATTAATACTGGATTTACATTAGAGCTTTTTTCTCGGCAAATCTTTGTTTGGCGAGCAACTTTTACGAACTTTTCAAGTGTCGGAGTTGGCAGAATCTTCCTTGGCAATCTTTTTTTGCTCGAATTTCTTGAAAAGTTCTCAAAATTGTTCGCCAAGTGTGTGTTCAAATTGTTGCGCTTTAGTGTAAATCCCGTATACATAGAGACTTATGGATACATGGAGACTGTAAAATTGAAAACTTGGGTCAACCAAGTTAACATTAAAATCATTTTTAGAGGGGTTAGCATAGTCCAAAATATCATGCATTTCTGATTATTTTCTGACCCCTCCATGTGTATTTATCTTCGCCTAGTTCAAACTGGAGTAACCTGTCCTCTTCATTTTCTCTCACCTTCTAGCCTGGCAGTGAACAAGAAGCGATTACGCCTCCAAGACAAGGACCGTGAAGTGACTCACATCGAGCAATTCTGCCGACGCAATTTCAAATGGCAAGACGGTCAACTGTTCCCACCAGCCAAGGTGCCACCTGCTGGACAGCTATCTGCCGGACCGTCAGAGTCAACCACGGACCAAGTTGACCGTCGCACATCCATGGCCACCAACTCGTCATCAAGCGGACAAGTCGATGACGCTCCACCAATGGAATCCATCATCCAGTTACCCCAACGCCCCTTTCAGGGCATTGGCAATCCTCCAGATGCACCAGCCAATCCGTTAAGCGAACCGTGTAATAGTTATGAAGGGCTCCCCACCGTTATTGACAGACAGGTAAACCAGTCTACGTTTGGCACGGCCAAGGTGAATGATGGCCACCGGCCACCGGAAGTCGCGGGCAGGATGGCAGGCAATACCAGACCGCTTCCAGTCGACGACAAAGCTGACGACTCAGATGCCTCCTGTTCGTCCACTGGCAGTCTCTCCAAGTACGTTAATGTCTCCCGTTCCGGCAAACCCAACCGTGAGCCACGCACCAACACAGCTCAACCGTCCTGGCTGTCCGAACTGGGTGGCGAGCGTGTTCGAAACTATTACCGCACGCACGCTGTCCAGCCTTGTTTCCCAGTGTGGGCGCTGCTGGCCCGCTGCCTGCGCCTGTCTAATGGCCGCGCCGACTGCCCCAGCATGTACCGCTGGCTGGCCAAGAACTTCGCCCACTATCGTCACTTCAAGAACAGCGGGTGGGGGGTGGTGCGCTATGACTTGAACCGGCATCCGTGCTTCGAGCGGATTGGCTCCATGAAAAACGCCGTGTGGGTGCTGGATGAGGATAAGTTGGCCAAGATGAGACTGTTGCCACGTCATTTTGATAAGATGGAGAAGGTGATCAGGGAAGTGGACGCCATGGAGGATTGTCCAGCAAACGTTGCTATTTGCTCCGATAACACTCTGGCTTGTTCGGGCAAATCTCGTGGCGGCAAAAAGGTTGCCCCGGTGTCAGACAGGCCGTCGGAAGTCTCTGCAGGTTCTCCAGCTCATTGTGACACCGATCAGGGCGTACAGGATAAAGGAGAAGGATTGGCTGATCACATGCCAGAGGTGGACAGAGGTGACAAGGTGCCCGGTTGGCTGCTTCGTGGTGTCAAGGACATGGAACAGCAGCTGAGAGAGGATAGCCGGATGACGGCTGTGGATGGAGCTGCCCCAGGCTCATCAAGGTTGGTTGATTTTATATATTTTGTGTTTTTTATATATTATCTGGGATTTTTTTCTATGTGGTTAGTCAAAATTGAAACTCATTACGTCGCGGTAATAGTTTTTTCGCGTCATAATGAGTTTCAATTTTGTCAAACATCAGACATAGCCCTACGATAAAATAATGATTTCTCCGCAAATCATACACATGCGATTAGTGAACCTTGAATTGATTTTTTTTTAAATTAATTTGATTGAAGTAATTTGGATTTGGTAATGAGGAATTCATTTTTTTTAAATTGATTGAGGTAATTTAGATTACTTTTATAGTGCTTGTTGGGAATGTGAACGAGTTTATTTGAAATTCGTTTCGCTAAAAATTCCATCTCTCTGGGTTTGTTAAGACTTTCAGTGGTTGTTGTTATTTTTTACACCACCATTGTTTAGCTTGTTGAGACGCACCCCTACATGCATGATGAGTGCAATACGCATGATTTGAAAATGTAATTGTTTCTAGTTTAAATACAATTCGGTATTGTGGTAAAATTTAACTTCTCTCTGATAGTTTTTGACGATTGAATTCTGTTTTCAATTCTAAATTTGCATAATTGATCTAATTGCTAATGACAAATAATGGAAATTTTGTTTTAGTGTATTCGCTTTCATTAGGTAAAAGTACTCTTTGTCCTACTGAAAGATAACAACTTTACGTTTCTTTAGTCTACATATTTTATTTGTTTATTTGAAATTGCTGTAAATTGCACAACGCTTTTAAGCTCCTGACCTTAACTATAGTGGGTCACACTATATTCGAGGAAATCGATTGGCATTTCACTGGTAAACATCGGACAGTGTCTAGGGTATTCGTGTTTGTTGTTCATGATGTAATTGGAAATCGAAATTTTTCACTTTTTAAAAATAAAAAATCGCCTTTTTAATCGCTTGAATTAATTATTTTATTTTTCTTGTTCTACTTTTCAGTCAACCCTTGCCATCATCCGAGAACACAGTAACAGGAGAGGCTGCTCACCAAGACCCGTGCCCACCGGAAGTCCCCTCCGCCAGCCACACCTCCTCCAGCGTGGACCCACGCGACCACTACCCTGAACTGCGCAGCCGCATGTACGACAACACACCCGAACGCCCTCCCTTCCCTCTCAACGCCTTCCTCCGTCAGAGCCTGGTGGAGAACGAGGGCGGCCTGACCACGGCCCAGATCCTCAGCTGGATCAGCCAGCGCTACATGTTTTTCCGAGACCTCACGCCTCTCCAGTCAAAGTGTCTGCGCGCCACCCTGCGACCGGCTTACGGTTTTGTCAAGCACGTGTCTGACACTGATCCCCGTCGGGTGTGGTGGACGGTGGACGATGCTGTCAACTTGCGACCCAAGTCCATGATGAACTTCTTTGAGCGAAAGAGAAAGGCAGCGTTACCTGCCCTCCCCTCCAGATCTGTCGACAGTGTACAGGTTTCTAGCACGGATGACCGACATACCAACAACATTGACCACTTTCCGAATAGTGATTCCGAGGTGTTGTCCAGACACCCCCGCAAAAAACGAATTGCGCGAACAAAAACGAGCGCTAACAAGAAAGTCGAAGATGAGACCAGTAGATCGGATGACCACCGGCAGACCAATAACCCTGACAACAGTCAGATGAGCGATTCCGTGGCATTGACCAGTCACCCCCGCAAAATACGAATAGCCCGAGCCAAAATGAGAGCCAACGAGAAAGTCGAGGACCACTTGTCAAGTAGTAACTCCCGTGAAGAATCGAAACCGGGCTGCATTAAGAAAAATAGGCGAGCACCACGTTTGAAGCGTGCTAACGTTAAGAGCAGTGATGAGACTGACAAACCGATCAAAGGTGGTGAGAAAAAGGTGAGAAAATTGAGTTGGTGTCGTCTCCTGAAGAAAAGAAGTGTCCAGAAAAAAGTCCAAACAATAGGCGAGAAACAAGATCATCGTGGTAAACGTGTTAACGCGAGTGGAGCGAGGAGAATTCGAGTGGTCAGAAAAGACCGATGCTACACGGTGCGCGGTGTGACCTGCAAACTGGGCAGGGTGGTGACCAGTTGCTGGTGGCGCTGCGGGCATCGTCTAGGCGGATGGAACAAGCTGGCACGCAAGAGACACATCAAGTGGAAGAGACGAACTCGTGGTGGTAGTAATGAAGACGAAACAATCAGCAACGAGGCAACGACGGTGGTAAGCCAGGAACTCCCCGCGCCGTTTTGGACACCGGAACAGGAGCAAGACAAATCAAGCCGAAAGAGGAAAGGTGATCACCATGATCGTGATGCTGTCGACGGACCGGTGGGTGTGCTCCTTTCAGATAGTTCTTCCTTTCCAATTGTGAAGGAAGATGAGGATGAGGAGGTGGTGATCAAGAAAAAGAAGATGGATTCCAAAGGCAGGTGTTTGAATAAAGAGTATCTGGAGATTGGTGCGGTGGACAGCGTCACGGCGGAGAAGATCAAGTACGGACGACAGAGAAGAAGTGAGTTTACAGCCTCGTTTCCCAAACTGCTGTCCGATTAGCCCTTAGGGGGCTCAGCGGCTATTTCCTAAGGGCTACGCGGCCACTCCTGATAAATAACATATTTAATAAAATGTCATTTGTTGTTTTTTTGCGAGTCAAAAAATTTGGGAAACACAGGTCTACAGTTTTCCACAATTCGAGAAAGACACATTGTACTCTCGAGATGGAATAAACTGGAAAACCCAAGGAACTGGAACGGTGTTTTAATTTATTTTTAATTGTGTTTTAATTACTTATACTACAGTGTTATAGACAGTGCCAATGTTCGTTTTTATATTAAAAAACAATATGAATATGATATTTTTTAAATTAAGATCTCTCGAAGTATTCAACCTTATTTTGTTATCTTTATTTTAAGTGGTTCGAGTCTTGCAATCGTTCAAAATAATTTTCTAAACATATACAAATATATTTTTAGATTCGGCGAGGAAACTAAGGAATAGTCTACATGCCAATGTACCGATGAAACGGAAACAGATTGTTCAGGAATTTGAAACTGGTTAGTAACGCACTTACTTTTTTGTGTAAATGTAATTTCATATTTCATTGTTGCTTCATATAAATTCTAGAGTTATTTCTGTACATTATCACTCCATTTCTTTTGGGGCAAATGCTTTAAATTATTAAGTTAGTTTAGTGTGACGTTTTTTTTTAAACATGTCAAATTTATTAGTACTATTTTATTAATTTGTGTGATTGAATGAATGAATATGATTTTATTATTGTGAAACTAATTCTACATTTTTAACCCTTGTATGCTCACTTAGAAATGAAAAATAACGGCAAGTTTTATCAGAAGAACGATGTGTTGCCATCTTTCTCCCAAGTCGTCATGTTAGTATACGTAAGTCGTCATTTTCATATTCAACACCTTAGAGAGGGTTGAGTGTGCATTTTGTGACAGAAAGCTAAGGTATTTTAGATGACCATGTATCTTTCAAATTGATGATGTGCAGAATACGCGAAGACAGATGATAGTTAAAATGTACTTTTGAACTAATTGTAATAAAGCTTTAAAACATTAGTTGAGAATAAAAACGTCCGATTGTGAAGACGATTCAATCCGTCAGTTACAAAAAATATTATTGTCAATACTATTGTAACTGACCGATTAAATTGTCTTCACACTTGGACGTTTTCATTTTCAACTCATGTTTTAAAAGAAATAATTTTCTCGACCAGAGAGAAAAGAATACATTGCGTGACCCACAGGAGGAGTCATATTGTCTGTAATTTATATATTTTAAATACATGTACAAGCAACGTGTATAATTCATACCAACTCTATAATTGTAATAAAAGTCCTCGTGATAATATTTTTCATGAAATAATATCCAAGAAGTTGCCGTTTCCGTTTCTCACTGGTCGAGACAAATTATTTATTTTAAGCAATTGCGAACCAACGGCTTCGACGAACACTATTTTTATAGTAATGTTTTAAAGTACATTTTTTAATGTATTTTCCCCCTTTCCTATTCTAGGCAATCCAGCACAGTCCCAATAAGCAGCTGACCAAGACGCAACTGGTCCAGTGGCTAAGCGATAATTTCCTCCACTGCCGTCAAAGAGTCTCCACCTTCAAGACCTCCGTCTCCGGGTGTCTCAGCCAGACCGACATATTCGTCAAGTCCACCGACGTCAAAGGCGGACCTTGGAAGATCGATCCCGACAAGTACGACAAGAGAAAAACCAACACCGTCTTCTCTCGCAGCAACGTGGTGCTCCACCCGCGGGTCCGTCAGCGTCTCAAGCAACTGACCGCCGCCCGCCGACCCATGCCGGTCCAATCCGACCACTCGGATCCCGTTCTTGAATTTCTGGAGCGAGGCGATCTCACCTCCCGCTCACCACCTTTCCCCTTATTCAAGCTTGTTCGTGCCTGTCTGGTCAATCGACGTGATGAGCAGTTAGAGGTGGAGGCTATTGCCACCTGGATACGGGAACGGTTTCTGTTCTACGAGAAACGTCCGGAAAAGGAGTTACAGTTCATGGTGCTGGAGCAGCTCAGGCAGAACTTGTGCTTCGTTTGTTCCGGTGGGGATTTTTTTACGGGGGCCGAGCGTTGGACTTTCGATGCGGAGGCCAGGGTGATGAATGATAACCAGTTGAGGATGGTGCAGAATGCGAGAAGAAAAAAGTTGGCCAAGTTGAAAGCGCTAGCGAAATTTCCACCAAAGACAGTTTCCGAAGGTAGTGTTCCTCCTACGCTGTTACCCCCACTCAATCCCAACTCTACCTCAACTCAGGAAATTTGAGCTGCCTGCTGCAATATTTTGCACTTGCTTCACGTATGTACAGTATCTTTATTTTTAGGTTTGGTGTTCCGGTACAGTGCCAAAAAGAAAAACTAATCGAATTTGACGATCTTTCATTTAAGATGAGTAATTAATGTATGCGATACATTTTAAAATTATGACACAGCAAAACTTTATTATTGTTTATGGCTATGTTAGTTTCCGCGTAGTAAATATAAAGTAATGAAGAAGTAACAGTGCCCAAATGTTGGTTATATATTTTTAGACTACTTTGTGTTCTTAACAGAGTAACGCTCTGATTTTAATCGAACAGTGAAAACGTGACAGTTTTCAAGATGTCGAGATCAAATTGTGTAAATTTCTAATATATTGTGCAATTTTTTTTCGAAAAATCGCTTTTCATAAAATAATTTATTCTTTATTATTATTGAATGTTTAATTAGTGGCAAAAAGCTGAAAAAAAATCATTACGGGTAACTTAATTACATGTATTTTTTAGATCTAAAAAATACATGTAGTTAAGTTACCCGTAATGATTTTTTTAAGCTTTTTGGTGACATTTGGTGAATTTTCAAGAGCACGACAGCGATGTAGCGCTGTTTTAAACCAAAATATTTATTCACAAATTTAATACACTATACAATGAAATAATCTAGCACGTTTCTTCCATTCAACCCCGAAATTATTTCCATTGGTTCATTCACGAGTCAACTTAAAATAAGCTTTTAAAATTCACTTGCGACCCATAATTAAAAAGTATTTGAACCGTAGTGCGATTTGGATGTCATTGGCTGCCTGCTCAGATCCGATGATTTTCATCATCCTATTGAGAAAAACAGATTAACCGTTAGCTATCACCATATGGTTACATTTAAAAATAGATTCGATAAATTCAGGTAAAATTCAAAACGATTTCCAAGGATAATTTGACATATCCAAGCAGATAAAAATGTTCATTACCGATAGAATCCAAGGTTATGTTATGGGTAGAAACATAGATGACAAAAGACGCACGAATAAAATAAATCGCCGAACTGAGACGAGAAACGATAATTTTGTGCAAACACGCAATCTCGTTAATCGTTTTCTCGTCTCAGTTCTGCTGTTTATTTTATTCGTGCGTCTTGTGTCATCTACGGATCAACGCATACATAACCTTGGATGTAAAATTGAATTGCATTTTTCGTAGTTTTCGTAGTTAGAAGAAATTAGACCTGTTTAAATGGCTCACGGTGGAAACCAGGCCATTTGTCAAAAAATGAATGCACAGATTTGAAAGAGATGTTGACTAGCTAGCTTACTCGGTTTGGCAGTCAGCAATCATCTGTTTGGCGCGTTCAGGTTCGGCCTTCTTCATGAGCTGATAGGCGGACCAGGTCTTGATGTAGCCGATGTAATCGGCCAGGGACACGTCCACATTCGACTCGAAGTTTTCCCTGAATTACAACGGCACATAAAAAAATATTGTAGGGTACATGCAATTTTTGTTTTAAAAGTGAAGTTAAGCGAAGTGACAGCTGATTAGCTGTACGAATCTAGAAGTTCGCCTAACGTGGTACTTGTACACTATTTTGGGGATCGAATAAACGAGAGCCTGTGCCGGGAATCGAACCCGAGACCTTTATCCCGCGAGTAACTGAGCTACTAGGTCGCGAGAAATCGAGTGGTTTGAAAAACAAAAGTATATTAATTGGCATTTATATTTTCTAAGTAAGTCAAATATTTACAATTTCAATTTACAAAAGATATTTACGGATCAATTTATTTTAATATTTTCGGATCAAGAAATAAAATGCGACGATGTAGACAAATAAAACACACTCTCGTTTTTTCCACGACACCCGATGAAGACGACACCTGAATAATTGATACAGGAACTCTCCTATTCAAACAAGGTAAATAATTCATTTACTTGACCACATTCTGGAAAGGAAATTCGAGCCCCTCGAATCCGAGGTCAACCAACTTTCGTCTCTCGTGCCAATACGCTTGCGTGTCCACCGAATATAACTAACAGAGAAAACAATTGATTTATTAATGCCACATCTCTTTGTATATTTCCCGCCTCGTATCATCACCATTACCAGTGTTTGGTTCGTTCCTTTTGAAAAGAAACCTAGGCGTTTCATAGTTCCTTTTCCGTTCTTTCGATTAAAAAATATTTAAAATAACAACATTGGCGGGAACAGGACAAATGTAGATTTGCGAACACAGATCGAAAGCTTTCAACAGATCAAAGTCTTGACCAATTTCTGTTTGATGGTGTAAAATTGTTCCGCTTACACATTGGAAAATTTGTACTCTTAGAATATTGACGGTTATAGCAAAAGGAACCCTTTGCGCAGAAAAGGAACCTCTGCTCCAGTTCCTGAAAAAAAAGGAACCAGTTCCTAGGAATTTTTCCGTTCCATTCCTACCCAACACTGACCATTTATATGACAGGTCTTCGAGCATGTCTCTAGCTGGACTTACACGGTGTGTTAGCTTTTGCAGCGCGTCTGACTTGTCCTTGTAGACTGGCTGCGGCATGGTGTACCAGTACATGACCAGCACCCCGTTGGGCATTAACACCCGCTTGGCTTCCAGGTAGAAGGTGGGCAGGTCGAACCAGTGGCAGCTCTGCGAGGCGGAAACAAGTTCGGCACAACCATTGTCAGCGGTGATGGAGTCTGAAGATCCGACCCTGGCCACCCGAGAACACGTGAGAGGAATTCTTGTAAGACGTCTCTTATTTTAATATTTTTCTTGGCAGTTACTAATGAAAGGCACTACAGGAGAGTTTAATATTTTTTCACAGTATCACTAACGAATGGTACTACAGGAGCTAGATTATGTGCCCGGAGATTTTGTATCGGTACACGAAAATATCGAATAAACGGGAGCTCGCTTGGGATTCGTCGTTGAGAGACAAATGCTGAATTACTTTGAATAAATTTCGAGATTCAAGCAAAATTGAACGGAATTTGCTAAATTCAAAAATATTTCAACGCAACCAAAATCTTTACTCAAATAAATTTATTGCACAATTTTTATGAATAATTCGTATTTGTTATGGCTGAAAATGTAAATGATGTAACCAGGGGGAATCATAATCAAAAACATTTTTGTCTAAGAAATTGTTTGTCAAAATTAAAAGAAGATGCAACGTGAAGCCACCTACTTGTAGACAATATTTGGAATATCGTTGGCTTTCTTGGCTTCGGTAATTTGTGATTCGCTAATGTCTAGACCTACGACCTGCTGGAAATGTGGTGCCAAGAACTGGGTACTCTGACCCGAACCACAGGCTACGTCCAAGGCCAGTTTCAAGGGTGGGCTGATCTGCATTAGATTAGAATTAGAAATGGCAAAAAGATAAATATATTCCCTCGATTGATAGATAAGACAGTTACGCAGGATTAAGCTGGAATTAACGAGGATAATTACTAAAGAAATTAAAAAGTGATTGCGATTCAAATTAATAGTTTAATTCGATTAATTTAAATCCACCAACAAATGCCACCACATGATAAAAATCAGCTGATGGACTAATTCCAAGCTTCATGACTAAGGTAGCGTAAATAAAGTCAAGACTATTACCTGGACACTCAAGCTTGATAATGGTCTACCAAAGAAATAGCAAGATGAACGCGCCCCATGTTTATAAAATTCGGATACGTGGTGATCTTACCTTCTCTTGCAAGTAGTTAATGATGCGTTCGAGAATTGAATTTGGCGGGCGAAAACGGTACATGGAGTAGAGGGCAGCGTGTTTTGAGCCAGTGAATAAATTGGAACATTTGTCCATGTTTGAAATTGGCTATAAAACGGGAACAACCCCTTTCGAAAGCCGAATTTTCAGGTTCCGCACGCGTTTCAATGGAAGAAATGGAAGAAGGAAGATTTTGCGAAACACATCATGTTAGGTTAACATGACAGAAAATAAGCAATACGTTAACATGGTAATAGTGACGTCACATTACACGTTACACACGTCATCATTCGCAAACTTTCCATTTCGCGTTTCTCTATGTCAGCACTTGTGCTGAGTGATGCAGCGACTACTTGCGCTTCATATCAAGTCGTTCCAGAACTCAGCTAATGACTAATCGTTACAAAAGCGCTTTTGCAGCGGAGCGCAGCGCTTAAATCAAGTTCTAGTTCCAATTTCAGTCGGCAGATGGTACCACGATATTTGCGCCCTTTCCAATGAGTACCTTTAGAAATGTTCACACATCAAATGATGATCTGGAATGAACCTTTCGTCTCAACTATTTGGAAATTTTATTACACGGACATAACTTGCAAGGAATTTACATAGGTTTAACGCGACCGACTTGAATTCGAATCCATATGGGCTAATCCGATATTAACCGAGAAAGAAGCTCCGCCTGGCGGCGCTGAAAGCAAAGAAAAAACGGCTGTTTGAAAAAATCGTTTGTCGCTAAAATCGGGTGAAAGGTTTTCTTTATTTTCTGCGTGTTTCGCGACCAATTTTTTGGACTCTATTTCGCCTATCCATGTGAAATCAATGCGCCTGTCACTGAATTTCGCCGTCAACAACAACTGCCAGTTAGTTTCCGATCGACGCAATCAGTGTAAGTGATAATTTGCTGTTTTGACTAAGGCTAACTGGCCCGTCTAGATTGCTGCAGTTACCCGCTAAATGAGCATCTTGCTAATTTCACCCGATACGTTGCTGCTGCGTTGAGCGCGACCTCTAGTGGCCTGCCCAAATTGTGTAGCAGTCATTCCAGGGCAACATTGGCTGCGATCTGCCTAATTTGGTTGCTTTGAGAGGTTTTCTGGTCTATACAAATTACAAATTTGCTTTCTCGCAAATTCCGGTCGATGCCCGACCGTTTTTCTGTCACCTTTCTTCCGTCAATGCTTCTTCCGTAAGTGCGACGAATTATATTTTCTTGTTTTCCGATTTCCTGGGTTTCATGTGCCAGTTTCGACGAACTCCCTTTTGTTTCCTTTGTTTGAGTATACAAATAAAACGTCTAATGTGCATCGACGGAGTCACAAGAAACAGTTGCCGCTAAATTTCTACTATCCCAACGCCCTTAGGCTTAAGACCTAGGTTATTGTGCAATTGGTTGAAAGCCAAAACAGGCTCAAACTGAAATAAATACAGAATAATCAACTTGCTGAAAACATGAGGGTTTACTAGAATTTAAAATTACAGTAGGCTTGGTCAACATGAAATGGAATTTGTGTGATACTACAATCAAAATACAATCAAAATATAATACGTCTTTTTCTTTATATAAAGAGGGGTTAGAGTTTTGGTATGTACTAGTGTTGTAGCCAATTTTATTGCCAGTTTTTAAATCTTATAGATTAGGTAAATTTGTTATGATATACCCACTTCTCGCACATACACATGTTTTGAATCACCAAACATGTTTTTGCGTAGCTGTAGGGATTCTCGAAGGTCTGACCTGAATTGACCGTTTAACCGTACATGGCTATTTAGAGTTGTGTGTTTTTAATGACCGCCTGCGGGGGAGTTAACATGAAAATTGAGTTTTTTTTTTAAAACCAATATGTTATGTTTTTACATCGGTTATGTTCCAGTGGCAACTTTTAAGACCTATGGCATGTGTCGTTTCATCACTTTGAGTGGTGGGGCAGGGAGGTTAAGAGGGGACGAACTAATGGGGTCATTCAGATGACTTGTCAGTCAATAGTTCACCAGTCATTAATCATTGTATTAAAATGGTACCCATTGTTTTCATTTCATTTGGGAAACATTGTTTGCTCCTGTAGCTGCAATTTTAATTTTTTGTTGGTCTAATTCCACTTAAGTACAACCGATGTACAAGTACTTATAAAATCGCTTCGGAAGGCTATCGCTATAGGAAAAATAATTTTGACACTCTTTTAGGTAGGATTCGTTTGTTGTTCGTATTTCAGGTGTTTATTTGTTTTGACACCCAATTATATGTATTCATTGTTAGTTTTGAAAGGGCCAATTAATAGGGCAAAACCAGTTTGCTGGTGACCTGGATTATAGCTTGTTTGAATGGGAAACAAAAATATTTGTTTGATACTGTGAGATTGGGATGGGGCTTGAGGCTCTTGATCAAATCAATTTGTTTGGTGTCAGATCGTTGGCACTCCCCTTGTTTGTCATATACACACATTAGAGGCACGAGGATATATTTGTGTGGTGGTGGGTAGACTGACACTGCTGTTGCTGTTACCTCCGAAACCGTTGATCGCTCCTGCTTGATCTGATCATCTCAACCATGTATACATGTCTAGCGCGACCTAAATGAAACAAGAGTGCTTGTGACTTATTCACGGCTAACTAAAATGGAGTTAACTAGCTGATTAATAGAACGTTGAGTTGATTTGTACTTTTATGGCCTTCTCGAACATCCGTTGCCCGTTTCGCCTTATACGATGTCCGTCTAGCTGAGTGCGTATGGCATCAGCCTGCTGAGCGGGTGGTCCCGGATTCGATTCTCCCTAACAGGCTCTCGTTTATTCGTTATCCTGAGGTTGGTTGGTTAGTCAGTCAGTAGGGCAGTCGGCAGTAACACCAGGGTGTCGTCTCTGGACCCCGACCCTCGATACCTGTGTTCTACTAGGCAGAATACAGAGGTGGTTTGCCATTGCCTTCCTCCGCGCAGTACCACAAGCCAATCAAACGATCGGCTGC